>OMLC01091760.1:0-14432 GCA_900302585.1 Regalecus glesne | reverse complement strand
TGTTATCACTCCCATTACTCTCCCTATAATATGTAATATGACTCTCACTTGGCCTCTTCATCTACACCTTGATCTCATGGCATATACATATGAAAGTAAGTCAACACATGCACATGCCTAAACACCTAAGGATGCAAACACACAGACACACACACACACACACACACACACACACACACACACACACACGATGTTGACCATGCAGGTAACAACTAACTCATTAGGAGCTGTTAGGGGCTTAAGTGTCCTGCTCAGGAACATCTAACACTTTTCTGCCAGGAGGAGCCGAGGATCAAACCTGCAAACCTCCAGCTCTGGGATGACCAGCTCTACCTCCTGAACTACTGTGCTCTAAATATTTATACTCACACCTAACCCTAAAATCTTTCTCACCCATATAGCTACGCACCTGGACAGTTGACTGTGCTACATCTCTGTATCTGTGTGTCTGCCCCCGCACATGCTCTGCCTCCATTGGCGGGTCTAGGGTTTTCACATGTCCTGTAGCGTCTCATCTGGCCACCATTACATGTCCTGCTGCAGCTGCCCCAGCTACTCCATGGACCCCAGTTACCATGGACTGATGGAAAAAAAGCACAAAGTTCATAAACATGAGGAAGAAGAAACAGGCAGGTAGACAGAGAAACAACAAGGTCCACAGGTAGACAAACACTTTGAAATACAGATAAACAAAAAAATGTGATGCTTCTTTTCCATACACTATGCCTAACTGTTTTGTTTTACATTTAAGAAAAGTGCAATATCCCTGAATTTCATTACAAGCAAAATTCTGGGTCTAGGTCCTGGAAAGTTTCTTTATTTCTATGGAAGACAATCTTCATTGCATTGATAAATAATGTAGCAAACGTCTCAGAGCTGAGATGATTGTGCCAGACTGGAGTGTGCACCAATCGTTCCTAGAAAGGGTAAATAATGCAAGATAGAGAAAAGTGGCTCAACTCCCCAAATGAAGACAGACATTGGAGACTATAGGAGAGCTGTGGAGACAACTGAATAGCTCTTACACCAACAAAACCTGATTCTGTCTATGTTTAAAGGCTTTTATTCATGGTAATTCTAAAGATCTTGAGATTAATAGGCTGTCCAGGGCTGCTGCTGTTTGTGTTTCTGCAGCAGAGAAACCCCAGCTGTGGAGCAGACTTGCCATGATGCATTTGTCATTGTATGGGTTAAACAGTAAATAAAACATGGTGACTCACTAGGGCAAGGGTCGCTGTTGCAGAAGTCTATTTGTACATCATTGCCCTCACACTGCCGGCCACCATGTTGAGCGGCTGGACTGGCGCAGAGACGGGTCCTCTGTCTGGTTCCACCCCCACAGGAAACACTGCAGGCTCCCCAGTTCACCCATGAAGACCATTTTCCATCAACTGCAGGGCAAGAACAGAGTAGTTGGGACTTCATTTGATCATTGCTGGTTAAAAATGTTTGCTTTTCTTAGCAAGGGACTTATTTAAAGCTTTTTACAACTTAACTTCTCAACTTTTAGCTTCTCATATCATGTACCTCTTTGAAAGGACTATGGGGATGAAACAGACATTGACTCCTCTTTCACCTGCTTGCAAAATGAGATGCTATATAATCCACCCGTAGGAAATAATTTAGTCTTAGTCATGAAGGGCAATGACATGTTAATGGCTATTTCAACCATTTCAAACTTGTCACATCAAGAGGGTCAGAGGGCAAGTTAGAGGGCAGAGAGCTGACCTCTTTCTTCTAACTTGCATATTGCATGCCGATTCCTCCTCCTGGATCTGCCCCAAATACTTTTCAAAAAGAGAAGAAGAGAATCATCACGCCCTCACCAGGACAGGGACTCTCTTTGCAGATTTGTGTTTGAGTATCTGGGCCCTCGCATTGTGGGCCATCAAATGCTGGTGGAGGGTTGTTACACAGCCGGAGTCTGGATTGCATGCCCTTACCGCAGGTCTCACTGCATGGGGTCCAAGGTAGCCAGGAGCCCCAGTTACCCGCCACTTCAGGAACAAAAAAAAAGAGTCAAGCTCACAGTAGAATAAACAAATGTATGCTTACCCAATGTCAAACATCTGAAGCAGAAAAGGAAATGTTGGGAAATTAAAACCCTTAAAAATGTTTAAAAAAAACAACTACTTGAGCAAAAATGATTGAAATAATAATTCTGCATTCAAGTGAACACTTTTTAGCTAGATCTTGAATGATACATAAAGAAAGTTCCAACAACTTTGTAGAATTAAGAGAGATCATTTCCTCGGTGCTACATCTCTTGTCCTAAAGCCGTTTCAGTTTGGTAGTACATGAGGTTAAAATACATCAATTCTTTAAAAAAGAAGTGTAACATTTTTTAAAGAAATTCTTCTAGGAAATTATTCATGAGATAGAAATTAGTGCAACTCGCTGCCCTTATGTATTGTCACGTTGCACAGTGGAAAACCTTCTGATGCATTCACACTGTAAAGAACTCATTGTTTGGCTCCACTTACTGGGACAGGGCCGAATGCTACATATTATGACCTCTACTGCCTTCCCCTCGCATGGCCTACCCCCATGTTGGGCTGGGGGGTTACTGCAGGTCCGGACCCGGGTTCTGTTACCCTGACCACAGGTACGAGAACACTCTTCCCAAGAGGACCACTCTGACCAGTTACCATTCACTGTAGTTAGGAAAAAAGGGAAGCTCTTAGGTCTGTATGTACACATACACACACACACACACATGCACACACAGTTTTTTTCCCAGGACTCCTACCTGGACAAGGCTTTCCTTGGCAACTGCGTGTCTCTGTGTCTGACCCTGTGCAATAACGCCCTCCATTTGCAGGTAAAGGGTTGTTACATTGTCTTAGCCTCTTTTGGGCGCCAACACCACAGGTCACACTACAAGCTCCCCACTCCATCCATTCTGAGTAGCCTCCATGAACTGAAACACAATTATATGTACAACAGGATAACATGACATTTAGCCTGATGTAAACTTTCAACCAAGTCGCAGTGCTTTCTATGAAAACATAATTAGTTTTGGAGCATGGGAAGATGAATCCTTGACCATGGTGTTATTTGAGCTATATCCATGAGCTAGCAAGGACTGGCATTGCTATCAAAATGAAACAACTTAAGGAAGCAGAAAAAAATGTAAAGATAATATTTAAAAAAATACATGAACCAATCATGTGATGTATGACTCACCTCGCACAGTGAGAATGACCCTGACCAGCACTGACCCAAGCAAGTTCCTGGCCACACATTCATAATCAGCCGTGTCCTCCTTCTGGGCACTGCTCACCCTGAGTGAGCCATTGGACAGAGTAGAGAAACGGTCGATGCCTAGAAGAGAGCGTCCCTGGCGGGACCACTCTATGACCGGGGTGGGCTCTCCCTCTGCCTGGCAGTTCAGCACCACTGTTGTGCCAGCATCCACCACTGTCTCCACTGGCTCCACAGTGATAGTCGGGGCACCTGGAGAAAAGCAAATCAGCCAATAAGCTGTAATGTGAAGCGACAGAATGCCTCAGGGTCGTGCAATGTGTTGGTGCTAGCCTCAGGCATTATCAGCAAGTTTGAGCTTGTGCCTTTGATTTGTGCCTTGAGATTTGTGCTTGAACTATAAAATCTCTATTGGTGCTTTATCATCTCTGTTACAGTGGTTCACAAACAATATTCTGTTTTATGGTAAAGACTCGTGTCATAGTAGAAACACTTACTCTGCAAGGTAAGTGTGACACTCCTTTCAACCACCCCGGCATCATTAGTTGCCACACACATGTAATTTCCTGCATCTTCACTCTTAAAATGAAAACAAATTCCATGATGTAATAAATGCCTACTTATTGAAATACTTGAATAAGAACAAGTTCAATAAAAATCTGTAATCTGTAATATGGATTTAATCAATATGCAATAATCGATAATCAATCATAATCAATATATAATTTGGACTTAAATACATAAGCAAATAAATAAATAAGTGTTTAGATAAGATAAGTGTTTTCCTACCACTGTGCCATAGATGGCTAGAGAGCCATTGTCTAGCTGGCGAATACGGTTGCTAATCTGGATGTTGACACCGTTCTTACTCCACTGGATGGTGGGGAGAGGGTCTCCTCGAACCTCACAGTTCAGAATTGCATTACCCCCCAGTGGCTCAATACGGTTGGAATGGAGGTCCCCATCAATGATGGGTGGCTCTACACATATTAGAGATGAGAAACCAGGGTGAAGAAATTATTGTTGAAAAATATATGAGAATTTTCTAACACATCGAACACTTACTCCTGGGATTAAGTGTTTATATTAATATTAATGTAAACATTTTATTAATTAATCACAAAAGAGGTGAATCTGTTCAGCTGGATCAGAGGTTCATTTCAGAAACGTTTCGTCACTCACCAGGTGACTTAATCTCAGCTCTGAGATTTATTAATTAATTTATTAATTGATTTATTAATTAATATTGATTCATATTAAAGTTATTCATACCAAGTTACACAACAGTCATTGTTATTGATAGGAATTGACTGAGGTTCATAAATGTCCTACCTTTGACAAAGACAAAGCCCAGTGACTTGATGGTTCCCACATTGTTTTCTGCCACACAGGAGTAGGTGCCCGAATCATCTTTACTCACTCTTTCTACAACCAACTCACTGTGGCCATTTAAATGGTCAACGTGAGCTACAGAATCGGGAATAGAGAATAAGAACCAATTGTAAAATTTGAATGTCTAAAATTGAAATTTATCACAGAAATTCACTTTTCAAATATGTTTTCCTGTACTAGAAGACTGGTAAAGCTAAGCTGTCACAGACTGGTCTGCTTACATTCATAATTTCACTCATGCAGAAGTAGACTATACCACTGACTGACTGTTGACAAAAGCCATATCTTCAAAGATGTACAGAATATCTATGTTCTTACATTGTCAAGGCTACATTACAAAGCTTCAATGTTTAGATCTGGATTTCTGTGCCACTCTGCTCAGTAGCACTTCTAGTGGCCAAATACCCAGCAGTTCATATTTATGGTTTAATTGCATCCATTCATGCCCATAACTGTAACTGAGGATGAAAGATTTGAAACAACTATAAAATCTGTGATGTGCAGCTCCATAGAAAGATAATTACAGCAGAAGGCAGATGGGGTTTTCAGGGATAAGAGTAAATGCATACAAACTGAGACAAAGTTTTCATAAATCTGAATATTTCACCACCCATTTACAGTCTATGGAGCTGCAACCTCTGATCAATATCACATATTGAAATGTTTATTAATTCCTTTCTAGTTTTGGGAATGAAGATTAGTATGTCTAAAAATGTGAGTATGTCCTTGAATATGAAAATGTGGTCAGCCTTGTGGATAAAATACAAGAACAACAAATCTCTATTTTATTCATAGGAATCATTGCAGCTGAATGGAATCTGTTTCCTGTTACCTGTTACCTGTTAACTGTTACCTGGGATAATGTTGTTGTTGAAGGCCCAGGTGATTTTAGGTGGAGGAACACCGGTGGCTCCACATGCCAACACAAGGCGCTCCCCCTTGTTTAGGGCAACATCCCCCAGCAGTTCTGTGAAGGTAGGGTGAGTGTGGATGGAAAGGGTCACAGTGCTACTGTCCTGTCCAACTGCATTCTTGGCCACACATGTGTATCTACCAGCATCATCAGGCTGGGAAAAGGGAGTGGATATTAGCAGAAAGAACAGAGAGAGGAAACATTTTTGACATAAATCTTTGGAATATGAAAAAGACCCATCAGAAATAAATACCTGATCATTAACACATATCTTATCCCCAACAACTATTTATCATACCAAGCAGAATTTTACTTTCTTGCTTTGTACTACATAACAAGCAGGTAAAACATCTATTCAAAAGTTAAGCAAATCTGAAAATCAAAAAAATCTAACTCCTGTCAATTATAGTATACCATTGAATCATACCTGCGCAATGTCTATGACCAGCTCTCCTGATGGGAGGATTGTGTATTCCCCTGTGCTGTCGCTGATGGGTCTGCCCTCCTTCTCCCAGGACAAGGTGGGCTGGGGGACCCCCTCTGCTACACATACCAGCTGGGCCTGGTGGTTCTCCACCACAACTACTTCCAATTCCCCATCATGAATAGAGGGTGGGACTGGGGAGCGTGAGGGTATACAAAAAGAGAGAAACAATTGCAGTGATATCAGTAAATTACAGGATAAAAGATGGACTAACAGAAGTATGGTGCAAAACGATTGATGTATTTCAAAAAGTTAAGACTGAATGAACCTGACTTGATCATGGATTTCTACTTTCTTTTATAATATTTTTTGTCATCCTGAAATATGGAAATAGAAATTATTTTAATAAAAAGAGTGAAATAGTAATAGACAGTGGTCAAACTGACTAGACTGTAACTTGATGATATGGTAAAGGGGATCTTCTTGCCAGTAATACCTTGGCTCTTGTGTTATGTACTTCACCATTACATTCCCTCATACTTTGCAAAACAGCTTGTAGTTTCAAATTAGTTACTTTTTTTCTTCCTTGAAGCTGCTTTTCTTCCCCTTACATCTTGGACTTTGTTTTCTAGACTAGCACCTACCCTGTACAGTAAGGGTCATCTCCACACTAGAGGTGCCTGCTGCATTAGCGGCGGTACAGGTGTAGTGACCAGTATCACTGGGCTGGACGAAGGCTATCTGCAGAGATCCTGTACTCAGCACCCGATGACGTATAGTTTCACTCAGCTGCTGTCCATTTTTGTGCCAGTTGACAGAGGGGGAGGGGGAACCCTCAGCTTGGCACTTAAGGGTCACAGATGAATCCAAAGGCACAATATAACTCTGAGTCTCTGCACTGATCACAGGGGGTACTGGAGAAAAAAATACAAATTGATCCATAAATGAGATGAGGTGAATGGCTAACAAAACATCTGGATGCTCTGGACACATTTCTGTGTAGTGGTGGCATGAATATTTATCATTTTTAAATTAGATAGTTAAGTGAAAACTGTGTGTAACCCACCCTGGACTCTGAGTTTGGTCTTGCCCAGGGCTGTGCCAGCTGGATTCTGAGCCACACACATGTAAGTCCCCGAATCTGA
Organism: Regalecus glesne; assembly: GCA_900302585.1. NCBI lineage: Eukaryota > Metazoa > Chordata > Actinopteri > Lampriformes > Regalecidae > Regalecus > Regalecus glesne. Next base: position 7,354 of record OMLC01091760.1, on the reverse strand, counting down.
CACAGAGGTTTTGGAGATCTGCAGTCCTCCATTAGGCAGCACTGTAAAAACACCTCCTAGCATAATAACAAGAGATTTAAAGGATTATCTCTAATTGTACAGTAGACCTTGAATGGAGTAGCTTGGGTTTATTTGGTGATCGTAGATAATGTGACATACAGGTACAGACAATTTGGCAGGTGGGTCCGTGTCTCTCTCTCTCTCTCTCTCTCTCTCTCTCTCTCACACACACACACACACACACACACCAGTAGTGGGGATATTGATGCCTTCTTTCTGCCAGGATATGGTTGGTCGAGGGGTGCCTGTGGCCTTGCAGGGAAGAGTGATAGGGTTGTTCAGGATGACATCTAGGGTGGGCAGGTGGGGCTGGATCAGTGGGATCTCTGAAAAGAGGAAAGAGATGGTGACAATCAGAAAGATATCACGTGAAATAGTAAAGGGCAATCAAGTAAGAAGTATGAGGGGGTGGTACATTTTGTCATATCAGGCATCAGTTAGCCTTGTGTGAATCTAATAGGACAGTTATCTTCTGGATGTTGTTCTGGGCTTGCATTCACGAATAATGAATGTAAGCCCAGAGCAGAGTGATTATGAAGTCAATTGACAAAATCATGACTCAAAGAACCCGGTATATGTAGTCATCATAACAACTTCTAATAATTCCCATTCGGTTTGTCCTTTTCCATTTCAGGAAGTCCCAGAGAGAGGCATGGGAGGATTTTTTATTACCCTGCACAGTGAGCTGCACATGTCTGTGGGCAGAGCCTGCAGAATTCTTAGCCACACATGTGTAGCGTCCAGCATGACTCAGCTCAGTTGAGGTGATCTCAATTGGACCTGAATAAAGATAAATAATACAACATGATTAAAAAGTTCTGCTATAATTAAAAACTTCATTGTTTCTCATGGTATAAATCTAAGTAAATGATGCAGGTCCTAAGACAAGGATGGCTCAAAACAACAATCCAAGAGCATGACTTACGCTGGGAGCATCTTTAAAATGATAATAATTTTAATAATAATCAGTCCCGCAAGGAGAAATTTGCAATTCTCTGCATTTAACACATCCTATTGTACAGGAGCAGTGAGCAGCCTCCATGTGGCACTCAGGGAGCAGTTAGGGGCTCAGCATCTTGCTTAAGGACACCTCAACATGCTTTCTGCAGGGGCTAGGGATCAAACCACCAGAGTAATCTATGCTGCCCAATACTAGAAATAGTATTCTTTATTGTGTCAGTTGCCTCCCTCTAGCTGTGGGTAACATCACATTATTTACTGTAAAAATAACCTGAAAGTTTAATCAATCTCTTGGAGGATGGATGTTTACTGACGCTCAAACTTTAACCTCTGGCTGAGGATCGGTCTCCATATTCACTGCACCACCTGTTTCCTTTAAACACCTGATTCTAACCTGAGTCCAATATGTTGTATTCTGGACCCCTTTTGGCTAGCTTCATGCCATCTTTGCTCCAGAGGAGAGAAGGCTCTGGGACCCCAGAGGCGGTACAACCGATGATCACCGGAGACAGCCTCATCACCACCAGCTCAGTGGACTCGTCGGCTATAGATGGAGGAACTGAAACCATAGAGGGGAAAAGTGTGATGAAAATGTCTCATTACAAACAACTGACTGTTTTGATAGGTGCCCTTCTGCCAAAGATCATAATTAACATATATGATATACACCAGGGGTGCTCAATCAGTCGATCGCAATCTACCTGTCGATCACAAAGGTAGTGTGGGTAGGTCCCATTGCATAAAAAAATAGACATCAGCCTATCATCCATCCCGTCACTTGATTGATACACCATATATCAATTGATATACGGTGTATCAAGCATTTTGACTTGGTCATTTTACAAGTAGCTTGCATGCTAAAAAAGTGTGAGCACCCCTGATATACATCAACTATAAAAGTAACAACACTTGGTCACGAGACAGATAGGAGAATTGAAACAAAGGCTGATTATTTGGTGAATGTAAACTTAAAACACTTCATTTTAGAAAAATAATAAAAGTCATGCTATTGATATATTTTGCTCTCATATGCAGGAGTTGATATGGGAGTAGCAACCAATTCCTGCCAAAGACGTATAAAGCTAAACTAACAGTTTATGATATAAAACTGTCACACATCAGAGTCATTTAATGCTTCGACCATCTGTGTCTCTCACCCTGGACAGTAAGACTAATAGTTCTGGTGTCCTCTCCTGCCTCATTGGACACCACACACTCGTACATGGCTGTATCCTCCACCGAGGGTGCTATAACAACAAGGGAGCCTGAAGAAAGTAACCTGACAACAGTGAAACAAGGAGAAGATAATCTTCAGTTTGTTATATTTCAAGTACAGTAAAAACATATGGAGTGGTATGTGTAGAAAAAGAGCTTAGGGATTTTCATTAATAAGAAAATTACCATAATATTATGATTTGAATACCCTAACATTCAACCAATTGTATGAAACCGAGAGAGAGGGGAAAAACCTGGATCAACCTGTACATATTCTGGTTCTGGTCGGTATTGATGGCCCTGCTGTTCTTCTTCCAAGTAACTGTGGGCTTAGGGATGCCAGTGGCTTCACAAGAAAGGGTGGTTTGAACATTCACTGTCACAGTGACATTGGTTCGGCTAACAGCAATGGAAGGGGGCACTGAAAACAAGAAAAGGGGATCATATAGGAATTGGCTGTGTGTGCGTGTTTGAAAAAGGGGGTGGTTAGTGGATAAGCATGTGCGTATTTTTGTCCATGTGTGCTATTCTTGTTTTCACTATTCTCACCATATACTTGCAGATCCAGTCTCTTGCGTTGTGTCCCAGCCTGGTTTGTGGCCATGCACAGATAGCGGCCTGTATCAGTCACCTGGGCAGAGTGGATGTATAAAGATCCATCCTCTGCAAATGTGTACCTGCATAAATGTTCAGCGATAAATCTTGAGGGACATCAAACAAAAGTATTCACGTCATAGTGAAATCAGTGTTAACACCATTGTATGACATGTTGGGATCCTTAAAACAGTGTGTTTAATTTTGAAAGTATAAAACTATGATGTTCACCTAGAGTTGAACAAAAAAATGTTGAACTCGGATACCAATAATACCCTGATAAAAGTTTTTTTCAAGTCCTGACAAAACATTAAATTTCCATATTACTTCAGCCTCAGACACATCAAGGTCAGAAGTTGAGAGACCTCTTAGCTGGATTATCCCCATCAGTCTAAAGGTGTATTTAACTGTATATCTAAAAGCTTAAACTCAGGAGTGGTTCATATGAAAAGATCACATTGATGAAGAGTTTTAACCTTATTTTCCATTAGAATATGGTTTTTGAGGACTCCCATCAGTTAGAGTCTCTTAGCATAATCCTAACTTTTCCCCTTATGGAACAACTGCTTCTTTTAATTGAGCATCGATACTATTATTGTTTTCTGTCTTGTTGGTGGCTTTACCTGGGGTTGTTTCCTCCCAAAATGGCCCCATGTTTCCTCCAAGTGATGCGAGGTGGCGGCACTCCACTAACTACACACTCTAGGACCACTGGCTTGTTTATGTGCACTGATATGGTTTGGGGACCTTCCTTGATGGTGGGAGCCACTGAAGGGACAGGTGGCCATATGGATGAGGAGGGTACATATGTTACTCATATTTCTGTATTTTTGCGGCAATATATTTCTTAATATGGAAATGGCAACATGCAATTAATCATTTGTTCACGGTATGTACAGTAAGCATACCATTGATGACTAGATTAAACTCCCGTGTGGTCTTGCCAGCAATATTACTGGAAACACAGGTGTACTGAGCCCCATCGCCAATCTGAGCCATGTTGATTTGTACATAGCGGGCACTGGACAGAATGCGCACACGAGTAGAGGCCTAAATGGACCCCATGAAGAACAAAAAGAGGAATTCATGTTTACGGTCTAGAAAAAACTCCAATGATGGTGATGAAAATTTTTGTTGCTGATATAAATAAACATAAGTGTATATCATATTTTTTGGTGGGAGTACAACAAAAAACAAATTAAAGTATTAAAGTAGACACTCAAATACACATAACAGTAGTACTGTGGAGTACACAAACCAAGGCATGCAAGTAGCAACTTTATTGATTCTTGATAGAATAATTATAAAGTGTTATTATCTGTCAAGGGGAGTATATTATATTGTAATCAGATACAAGATCTAATATTTGACATTTTATACCTGTAGTGGTTTGCCATCCTTGAGCCAAGTGAGAGTTGGAGGGGGGATAGCATCAGACTTGCATTCCAGAGTCACCTGTCTGCCCTGAAGCACTGACACATCCTGGGGTGTGCTCTCCCCAGCGATGTTAGGTGGAACTATTACAATAAACACAAATCACAGCACAACTATGGATATATGCAGTTAAGGGGCCTAATTTTCCCAATCAACCAAACAAAATCTTATGAATAAAAATGCTAAAATGTTGAAAATATAGCCCAAACTTGACAGTATTTCTATTCATCATTCTCTACAGTGAGCCTGGTAATAAGTAGTCCAGGGCTACATTACTAACCATGCACTCGAACTAGGAAGTCCTTGTCATCATCCCCTGCAGGACTGTTTGCCAGACAGGTGTATCTGCCTGTGTCTTCTACCTAGATACAAGAAAAAAGATAAAGACAATTTAAGACCACAGACAGAAAAATTATATAATAGGCAAACAGACATTTCATTAGGAGAACCTGTAGTGGCTCTGACCTGTGCTGAGGCCATGCGGAGCACCTGCCCTCCCTGGAGAAGACGAATACTGTCCGTCTGGGGGAGAGGGCGTCCATCCTTTAACCAAGTCAGGGAAGGTATGGGGATACCTGTGGCCTCACACAGTAGCTCCAAAAGATGATTAACCACCACAGATACCTCAGCTGGAACGCCGGAACCGTTGATTCGTGGAGGATCTAGGAAACAAGATTAAAACTAAGGAATATTATTTTTTCTTATTAATCAAATCAAATCAATAAAATACAAGTAATCCTGAGTGTACAGTAAAAGGAGTAGGGAAATAAGAAAATGTCTTCCAAAGTCCTTTAACTGATGACAGATGCAGAACAAAGCTAGCTCTGTGAACTTTCACTCACCCAGCACTTTGAGGTTGAAGTGGCGACTAGTCTGTCCTGCTATGTTGTTAACCACGCATGTGTAGCGCCCCGTGTCATTGACTCGGGCCTGACTGATCTGCACAGTGGTGTTAAGGTTAAGAATGAGGATGCGTGGCTCAGGAACCAGAGGTGCCCCCTCTTTGAGCCAGGACACAGTGGGGTTAGGGCTCCCATCAGCAATGCAGAGTAGAGAAACCAGGTTTCCTCTCACTATAGTCACCTCCTCTGTGCTCCCTGCTCCATCCAGACTGGGAGGTACTAGTCATATTAATTAATATAAAAACAATTTACAACTTCAATAAAAAACATTTAAACTCTGTGAGTGGATATGCAGACATTTTTTGACATTTGCAATTAATGAACTGAGATGACTTTCGGAAGAATGTCCCCACGATGAGGTGAAGGCCATTGTTTGAAGAGCATTTTGTTTTTTCGAATGTCAGTTCTCCCTATACTTTCATTCTGTGTGGCATTTTGGTTTATCCCCCTTGATTGGGGTCTATGGTATGATCTATGGCATCAGGTTTACTTGTTTTAAATCCTCAGATTTAGGCAGACAATTCAAGACTTTGAGACTTACCATACACCTGAAGGTTGTATTGCCTTTGGTCCACACCTGCCCTGTTCGATGCCAAACAGGTATAGGTGCCACCATCAGACACCTGGGTGCGGGTTATCCTAGCAAATACAACATACAGTAACACAATACATGAGTTACTGAAGTTTCCCCATCGCTCACAATAAGCACTATTCTGTGTCCATTTCAAGTGGTAAATGTGGATGTAAATTGCTTGCATGTTTTTACAGTTTCAGGCATCCAAAGAAGAAAACGTTAAAGCAATAACATGAATATCCTAAAGTGGATGGCAATCCCTTCCTTACTGACTCTTGTCCACTGACCTACCGGAGCACCTGTCCAGCGGAGAGGAGCCGTATATGGGATGAGACAGGTAGGGGCAGCCCATTTCTAAGCCAGTTGAGCAGGGGTGGAGGAGACCCTGTTGCTACACACTCAATGTTGATAGAACTGTCCATAACTGTGGTCAAGTCCTCAGCTTTCTCTTGTTTCCCCTCTATCACAGGAGGGACTGGGAATATGAATGGAAACTAAATGAGTAACAGGAGGGAAAGACACGCAGGCCAAGTTACATGTATAGAGCATGTTGTATAGATTTAAGAAATAAGCAGTCTGAATTAAACATACCATACACATTCAAATTGAAAATCCTATCCTCCTCTCCAGCAGCATTGGTAGCCACACATGTGTACTTGCCACTGTCAGAGGTGAGAGCTCCAGACACAGTTAGTGTGCTATCATCTGGGCTGATCCTAAACAGGGGAATTATCAATCAGTTATCAAAATTCTCACAGACCTACTTTATCACGTCTCCTGTTTTCCTTCCAGAAGAGTGAAATAAAATTCCAGTGCACTTATAAATAACGTGGTGGTTAAATTGATACTTCTACAACCACTTGCCAAGTCTAAATTCAAAGTCTCATCGTTTCCACTACATATACAGATAATACTTTCAACAAACGAGGACGACCTTCTACTTCTTATCAACGTCTTCCAACTTTTCCATGCTCTCATCCTCATGGCCCAACACACTGTACCTGATGCCTTCACTACTACCAATGACTTCTCCATTCTTTAGCCACTGAATGGTGGGGGGAGGGCTGCCCTGGGTACGACAGACTAACTGGATGCTTTCATTCAGAAGGACTCCAACATCACTAGGGAGCTCCGATCCAGATATACTAGGAGGAACTGTGGAAGAATCACTGGCATTAGTCACAATTCTGTGGATGTTGTGAATAATGGGAAAGTGGGATTTCTGTCAACTTTGCGTAGCCCTTTGGGAAAAGAGGCGTAGTATATACCTTGTACAGTCAGGTGGTAGCTCTTCATTGCCTTGCCTTCCACATTTGAGGCCACGCAGGTATAAGTGCCGCTGTCGGAAAGTTGTAAGCGAGCAATCTGCAGCTTGCTGCCCCCTGACAAGATATACATCTCCAGGGACTCTGAATTCTCTAGGAGCGAGAGCCAACACAGTAGGACAGATACTCATTGGTTTGAGATTAAGTAAATCCCATTTTTCAAAACAAATATGCATACTTATAATTACTGATGGTTTCTACTGCCTGATGTCAGACAATGTAGTTCAGCAAATGCTGTGCCAAACCGATTAGCATTTCTATTTGGATATTCAGAGATGTTGAAGTTATAT
>OMLC01091756.1:0-14978 GCA_900302585.1 Regalecus glesne | reverse complement strand
GGGAAAATGGGGAACTGTCCAAGCTGTTTATAGTAAGGATGGGATGCTGTTGAGCTCAACTGAGGAGGTAATGGGACGATGGAAGGAACACTTTGAGGACCTCCTGAACCTAACTAACTCACCCTCTAGGATAGAGACAGAGCTGGAGGATGATGGAGGATCAACATCAATTTCCCTGGAGGAGGTCACTGAAGTAGTCAAAAAACTCCACAGTGGCAAAGCCCCAGGGATTGATGAGATCTGTCCAGAAATGCTGAAGGCTTTGGGTGTTGAGGGACTGTCATGGATGACATGTCTCTTCAACATTGCCTGGAATTCTGGGACAGTGCCTAAAGAGTGGCAGACAGGGGTGGTGGTCCCAGTGTTCAAAAAAGGGGACCAGAGGGTGTGTGGTAATTACAGAGGCATCACATTACTCAGCCTCCCTGGAAAGGTCTACTCTAAGGTGCTGGAAAGGAGGGTCCGGCCAATAGTCGAACCACAGATTGAGGAGAAACAATGTGGATTCTGTCTTGCAAAGAACCTGGAGGGGGCCTGGGAGTATGCCCATCCAGTCTACATGGGTTTTGTAGATCTGGAGAAGGCTTATGACCGAGTCCCCCGGGGTATATTGTGGGAAGTTCTTAGGGAGTATAAAATAAGAGGGTCACTACTCAGGGCCATCCAATCTCTCTATGCCCAAAGGGAGAGTTGTGTCAGAGTTTTGGGTAGTAAGTCAGACTCTTTCCCAGTAGGGGTTGGTCTCCGTCAGGGTTGCTCCTTATCACCTATCCTGTTTGTGATCTTCATGGACAGGATCTCCAGGCGTAGCCATGGGAGAGAGGGGTTGTAATTCGTTGAATTTAGGATTAAATCCCTGCTTTTTGCAGATGATGTGGTTCTATTGACATTATCAGTCTTTGACCTCCAACACTCACTGGATCGGTTCACAGCTGAGTGTGAAGCAGCTGGAATGAGGATTAGTACCTCTCAATCTGAGACAGTGGTTCTAAGCAGGACACCAGAGGATTGTCCAATCCGAGTAGGGAATGAGTCCTTACCCCAAGTGAGGGAGTTCAAGTATCTCGGGGTCTTGTTCACAAGTGAGGGGAAAATGGAGCATGAGTTGGACCAGAGAATTGGAGCTGCTCGAGCAGTATTGCGCTCCCTTTACCAAACCATTGTTACCGAGAGAGCTGAGCCAGAAGGCAAAGCTTTTGATCTACCGGTCAATGTTTGTGCCCACTCTCTCCTATGGCCATGAAAGCTGGGTCATGACTGAAAGAACAAGATCACGGATACAAGCAGCTGAGATGAGGTTTCTTAGGTGGGTGTCTGGTGTCGCCCTTAGAGACAGGGTGAGAAGCTCAGACATACGTGAGGGACTTGGAGTAGAGCCACTGGTCCTACAAATAGAAAGGAGCCACTTGAGGTGGGTTCAGGCATCTAGTAAGGATGCCACCTCATCACCTCCTAAAAGAAGTTCTTCAGGCACGTCCGGCTGGGAGAAGGCCACAGGGGTAGACTGAGGACCAGATGGATGGATTATATCTCCACACTGGCCTAGGAACACTTTGAGATCCCCCAACCAGAACCTGAAATCTGCTACCTCCGAGGCGAGGATAAACGGTTGACGATGGATGGATGGACAACGATTTGGATGTTGTGTTCTAAAAATATTATATTATGTTTGCCTTTATTTCGCTGTGCTCCACTCTGCTCTAATCTGCTCTTTCTTGCATCTTTATTTTTATTTGTTGCAGCTGTCCTCACACTTTGAGTTCCTCGAATGGCACGATCCTCCATACAGCTATTCTTTATCCCTGATCAGAGAACTAACACTGTCTTTATCCCTCATGGTAGATATGCTTTATATTCAGTACAAACACACGGACCTCAACAAGTCTGCTCTCTCGCTCAGTGTGTGTATGTGTGAGGGGGGGGTAGTGGGTGTGTATGTGTATGTATTTCCATGTACTTGCACCCACCCGTATGTGCATGCAATTGCAAGCAACCCCCCAAGATAGTGTACATGTACTGACATGTATTCAAGGACTAACACACAGTTTACAGAATAGACAATTTAAATAACTTCACAAGATGTTTCCCTGCGTGCATATCCCGTTTCATGTTCTTAACAATTCAATCCTCTCCTGCTGCTATTTCTGCATATGCCACCTTGGGCATGAAACTCTAGAGAGAGATTCTCTGGTGAATTTCTGGAGTTTCACACCAAATCATAGAAAGTAACGAGTGCAGGCATGTAAGCACGTACTGTAAGAATTTCAGTGCAGAGATGTGGACAGCAAACGGAGCAAACCATTACCTACGCACAATCTCTTCAGTTGAGGATGCAATTACTACGTACATGTAACAGTTCAAAGCTCACAGAATAATTGCCTCCATATGATGAACAGGGGGATGAAACAGGCCTGTAGGGTGTGTTCCTGTGTCTATTTAAAGAGAAGTCAAAAGGTGTTCGGGGTGTGTGAGTGTGTGTTGTCATGGTAATCTGGGTCATGCAGATTATCGGAAAGTTTTCCATAATTTAGAGGTATTCCAGTTATGGGTTCAAGACACTGAACCCCTAACTAGTCCCTGAGCACAGCAGCTGCCCACCACTCCTGTACAATATGGGGCTGCATAACCCAGTAGGTAGGATGGTCATCTAATAATCAAAGATTGATGGTTCAATCCCTTGCCCCCTGCAGAAAGCATGTCCTTTAGCAAGACACTTTACCTCTATCTATTCCCTGGGTGGTATGCGGCAGCTGTGCTCACTGCTCCTAAAAGTCAAATCAAATCAATTTAAATTGTATAACCTCTCATCACAAATTTAAAATGTGCCTCAGTGGGCTTTGCACTAACACATCCTATCCTTAGATCCTTATATTGGCTAAGGAATAACTTCTCTAAAAAAACTTTAACAGGGATAAAAAAGGAAGGAAACTGAGGGAGAGCCACATAGGCAGGTTGTAGGGCATAGCTCAGTGGGTAGGGCAATCATCTGGTGATCGGAAGGTCGCAGGTTTGATACCTGGTTCTGCAGAAAGCATGTCGAGGTGTCCTTAAGCAAAACACTGCTCCCCAAGCACCATATTATGGCTGCTCACAGCTCTTATACAATACAATGGGTTAAATGCAGAGAACTGCTCATTTTCACTTGTGGGACTGATAAGGGAAAAATTATTATTATTATTATCATCATCTCTCTCCCAAGATGGAGGCATGCAATGGATGTTGTGCATACAGAATAAAACACAATTTACAGCATAAAACACTGAGAAGATAACAGAATTATAATAGAATTACAAGTGATAAATTAAGAATAATGATAATCTCTTTTGTATGGACAGCTGTACATTAATGAACATCTACAATGTGAATACACCAGATCTAGTCACTAGGCTGATACTCATTATATGATGAATGTGGACAACATGTAATAGGATACAATATAGAATACACAATAGGATGGGTTCAATGCAGATAACAAATTTCATTGGATACAATGATGAAAACAAAGTGGCTCTCTTTTCTTTATACACTAGACCCCCTTGAACGGTATGTCATCAGGTCTTCTAGGGTAGGTAATGGGGCTGAGTGAAAATACATTGCCATCACTAGGATTGACCTAATCAGTATCTCTCCTATTCTCTCCATCACCTCATCCTCACTCAGAAACCTCCCTTCTCCTCCAAACCAGCCTGTTCCTCTATTTCACCATCCATTGTGAGTGTCACGTTTGACCGTGCCTGTTACTGACATCACTTCTCTCCTCCTCCTCTCCACTCTTAATCCGTTCATCCTTTCAACTAGTCCTTCCAGCACCAGTCAGAGCATGGTCTGTTCAGTAGCGCCTATGAGATGGCCCTCACTTGGTACTCACTAATTGATCACTGATACTGGACCTCCATCTAAAAAGACCCTGCATGGGTATAGGCACTAACATGGTATGACTGTAGCCCTCTGGACATCTGCATCAACTTTCTTTCCAACTACACTGGCTGCCTACACCTCTTTAGGCAGGACTACTTCCTTTTAATAAAATGACAACTCCCCAACAGGATATGTGTTGTTCAAGGGGGAGGGGAGGGGGTTATGATGTGTTAGACATGACAGCAAGTGATATCAAAACATGATCTGTACTCCCCTCATTCTTGGTGGGGTGCAGTGATCTGACACTTGTTCACAGGTGATCATGGAAAATTACGACCTCCCTAGGCGGGTGTGGGTCAGTCAGTAAGTAGGTGAAAGCCCGTCCACTTATGACAATCTGTGCCAATCTATTCATCTGTTAGCAGACTATTCAAGCCAAAGGTAGCCTCGCAACACACAGATGGATCGCAGAGGTAAGCAACCAGCTCTTTCAGATATGACTGGATGAAAAATCATCAAGGTCGTGCTATGCGTGACAGCTGTGTTGCTATGGCAGAAATATGACACTTCAACCCCCTCTATCAGTTTGACACAAAAACACCAAAGCAGCACTGTCCCTTCACAGATACATGACATTAAGCATCACTTTAAAGACCGGTTGTTGTTTATTAAAAGTAAGTTGTGCATATGCATGTTTTTAACATGAGGGCTTCTTTTGACATTGCACAGGTATCCATCCAAGCAGAGAATGTGGTGAAACAACTTTTAAGACCAAGCATAAGATAACTGAGATTGGCACGTCACTATGCACATGTAACGAGTTGCTGGTAGATGCGAGTAAAAATGCCCCACCCGGCGTGTGGCACGAAATCTGGGAGAAAACCCCAACACGACAAAGTGCGTCTCAACCTCTCTTTCACCATGACAAAGGCTTTGCGATTTGTCATTAAGTAGAAAGCAACGCTTAGTACAAGCCATTATTCCACCAATTCGACCAGACGGAAAGAAGCGGGAGGCAATGCCTGATCACAGATGCCCTCCTCTCACGTGTGATTGCGCACCAATTTTCTCCGTTTACATCCTGCTGCTAACACATTTATAACACATTAATCCGTCTGAGTTTATCATAAGAAATGTGGCGCCGACATTAAGATTTCAGGCAAAGCTAGCGGGTAAAAAGACCCATGGGCAAAAAACGCAAAGCTAAAAGGGGACAAGGGAATGGTGATTGTGGGGTGGGGGTGCGGCATTATTTCAACTGTATAATGACAATCAGCTTGTTATATTTGCGGTAGTCTCAATACCTTTATGATGCTGCTCCGGCGGGGGGCGGACTTTACCGCATCCAGGGGAGCAGTGTCGGAGTCCTGGGCGCCGCCGGGGAGAGAGACACCGCTCCGCCGGCCACGGGACACTCTGGGCGGGATCAACTCCGGGGCTCCCTCGCTGCACAGCCCGTCTCCGTATCCATCCCGCTCCGACATGTCGACCAGGGGGCGAATAAAGGGGAGAGGGGCTGAATTTAAATTTCAAAGTGAAGTGGGGGGTGAAATTCAATCAACTCGTCGATTTTTCCTTCCTCGGGCGAAGTTTATCATGGTTGTATGCGGGTACCATTTGGAAAGAGACAGCACTGAGACAACACTTGGTCTACAACGTGGACCGAGCCTTCATCCCCGCCGTTCATCAGTCCTCGGGTGGTTTTCACTCGGACGAGAGAAGTAATTACTCCAATTTCCTCAATTATAGCGAGGATTAATCACACACAGAGGGGGAAAACATGTTTCTTGTTCGCTAAAGTCGCTCAGACTCAGTGGCTGAGCTGGATTTCACCAGTCATCCTTCTCAATCCACTCGTATGAAATGTTTATGTTGTTAATTGAACCATCACAGGCGCGGACTAACTTGGATGGAAACTTCAGTCGGTGTCGGCTTTCCAAACGAATCCACCCGTTTCTCCGGGAGCATGTTGTCTTTACTCAACAAGTTTCTGTCCTCCGCTCCGGTCTCTCCTGTTTCGGCTTAAAGTGCAGTTCAGAGTCTCGTAGAAAAACACCGTGGTCTTGATGAAAAAGGGGAAAAATTGCTGAGAAAACACCCAACCTATTTGGGGGTGTAGGGTAGCTGTGCCCACACAGGCGTTTAACAGAAGTCCACCTCTTTCTCCCCTCAACCCCCAAAAAATCAACAAGTCACAGCGGTAGAGCAGCAGGGAGCTTCCACTATAGTTTGGCGTTCAACACAGAGAGAAAGACTTCTATCTCTCACAGTTGCGTTTACTGTGTGGACTTGAATACTGTGCCATGACGCCTTTGGTTGTAGGTCTGCGCGAAAACAGCCGACTTTTTGACGAGAATGAGGAACAGGACTGACAGCTATACCGCCTCCTAACTCTTGAGCCCTCCCTTCGGCTCAACACCCGGCCCCGCCCAGGTTCACTCCAGAATCATGACTGACATGTGATGCAGCCAATTACACGTCGCTTAACAACAGCCCACATGGTCCAGAGCGCAGTAGGAGCTTTGGATGGATATTGTACTATAGACTATATGCTGTGGGCTGTAGGCTCTGGGACGTCTTGTCACTTTGGCCCGGTTCCACATGATCCCGATGTGAGTGAGTGCACTTGAACAGGCAAATTCAGAGGGACATTCAACTTAACATGGGCAGTCCAGATGGCTTCAAGGCAACAGAACAAAGTGAGTGTTTGGCACAGGAACTGAGCTAAGCCCTTTTTGGAATGAGTGTAATTTCATGTTCCCGGGACTTATGAATTCAGACTAGAGCTGACCTCATCACTGGGTGACTGGGAAACTCATCAGATTGCCTGAACATTGATATCCAAAGCAGGTGATGGGTCTATACATTACCGAGGACATCATAGGTCTATAAGACATGGGGGAGAATTCTTGGGGCCACGGTAGCTCAGTGAAAGAGTGTGTGCCTCCAAATCCGGCGTAGCAGGTTTGATCCCGCCGCGGGGTGTCAAGAAAGGCATTCAGCCTTAATTCCCCATCCTGAGTAAATGTGAGGCCTATGTTGTAAAGTGCTTTAAGTGGTTGTTGGACTAGAAAAAAGTTACATAAAAATTGGTCCCTATACCATTTTTCAGCCACTAATCCCTCCAAGTGTGTGTTTGTGCGTAGCTGCAAGATGAATGACGTATCTTTTCTTCTTGAATCAATGTGAGATAATCGTTTTTCTGAACAAGCTGCCCACCTATCATGTTCATTATATGAGACACACTCAGCCACTGCGGTGAAATAGTGAAATGGTTGAAACATACTACCTCACATATATATTTAGCTTTGTTTTATACTTATTACCTGTTATGTATGAGCATGTATATAAACATCTTAATGTGTATTTTATTTTATATCTAGATCATATTTTTAATGGAGTTCCCATCGTTAGAAATTCACATGATTGTACTTGTACAACCAGAGTGACAATAAACATCTTGAATCTTGAAATGCCTGTCCTTGGATATGAAATTCAGCTACTCTATGGTAATTGGTACCCAGTATGGTACCCAGTAATTAACCATGCAAATGCATTAGTCCATATAATATCTGTTGATAGAACAAATTAGAAAATAGTTTATTGCTGGTCTTGATGTATAGGTCTGCATTCAATAATTAGGCTACAATCAACACATTATGTACATCATCCTTTACTCCCCTCTCTGTTGCTCTCTCCTGTCCTAGGTTTTCATAATGTGCCAAATGATACAGACCTATGATGACAATGTTCATGTTCATGCTTTCCTCTAGACAATATCCTCAAGGGAAACATTGGGTATTTTTACCACAAGGTTGGCACAAAGGGCAACCTTTATCAAATATAAGGAGCTTTATTTATTTGTCATTGTGAATACATATAACATTTGCTCTCTGCATTGAACCTATCCTACTGTATAAAAGCAGTGGAACGCTGCATCACCTGGGGACTAACTCCAGTTCCTTTTCCTATTGCCTTCCTCAGGGGCACAGGTAAGAGTATTAACCATAACATGGATGTCTTTTTGATGGTGGGAAGAAAATAGGGCACCCAGAGGAAACCCACGCAGACATGGGGAGAACAAGTAAACTCCACACAGAGAGGACCTGTGATGGATTGGAACCCATGATGCTTCTTGCTGTGAGGCAATAGCACTAAACACTGCGTCCCTGTTCCACCCAATTCAATGATGCCTGTGACCAAATAAAATAATTAGAAATCAAATCGTTCTTGAGTGAAAGGTGGATGTAAAGATAATGACACATGACTTGAAATCTCAGTTGCACAATTACCTGTTATGGTCCTCTTAACATGGGAGATGAATTATCATCAGTGATTAGGCTTATGAGGATACTGAGGAATGTCAACCGTCTGTGAGGGCCATTAGTGCACCAAACCCAGTGTTTACACCTTGATGCTAGTAGCCCTATTTTTGGAAGTTATGCTCAATTCATGGAAGAAAAGAATTTGATACTTGTTAAAATGTACTGGTGTAAAGCCAAACGTGATTTACCCCACATCGATAAGCTGAAGTCACTCGCACCTCGCTGCTTCGACATCGTTTATACCGAAGTGTCAATAGCATCTTGGACAGGCAACTAAACAACTCTCTAACTTTGTGGGATTATTTGGCAGGTTGCCAAGTTAGTTATGGGGCATCAGGGACATAAACACCTAGTTTGCATAATATGTAAAGTGACAAAGTATCTTCAGGATGACAGTGAAATTAAATACACAGTATAAGAAAAATGAGCAGAAAATGAACAAATTCTAAAGCAGAAAGTCCAAATCTGACACTTCTACTCTGCTGCTGTGTGCAGAAATTTGTACCTTACTTGTTATGTTGCCATAGTGGTGTGAGGAAGAGGGGCAGGATTCCGTATAGGTGAGGTTCTGTTATGACGGTGTGTGTGTGTGTGTGTGTCTGTCTGTCTGTCTGTGAGTGTGTGTGTGTGTGGGGGGTGCGTTTTGCATCTGTACACACGCGTTTTGAGTAAAAGAAGACAAATTTCCAAGGGTCAGGGATGACTGATAACATTGGTTAGCCGATGCCTCCCTTTAAAAATCTCTCGCCATTGCAGATAAAAATCTATTGATGAAAGTGACTAAGAGTGTTATTGAGCTGACCAAATTTTCTCTAAATGTTGCACAACAAACTCAGCTCAGGATGCCTTTGCAAGGTCATTTGTAGCCAATAGAGGAACATGTATGCTGCTAAATGAATGAGTCATGACTGTGCTACTGAGTATGTCGTAAAGCCAAACGAGTTACCACTGACTCGTCATTACAGTTTGCTGACTTGCTTTGCCTGGCAGGATGTGTGCTTTTTGACAAACTCTAACTAAGACTGCCTTTCGCACACATCTGCTGAAGATACTTCACTTTAGAAATATACACTGTGGCAGATGGCAGAGGAACAGCATTTTTTAAAGTCTGCTTTCTCAACAGAAAAACTGAATGTTGCAAAGAATGTTAGAGGATCCCAAAAAAGGTGAATCAGTTCAGTAATAATAATGATTCCCTTATCAGTCCCACAAGGGGAAATTTGGATTCCTTTGTATTTTGACCCAACCTATTATATAGGAGCAGTGAGCTACCAACATATGGAGCTCAGGGAGCAGTTAGGAGTTCAGTGTCTTGCTCAAGGACACCTCAACATGCTATATGCAGGACCGGGAAGCGATCCTCCAACCTTCCGATTGCCAGACGACCGCTCTACCCACTGAGCTATGCCGCAACAAACATTCATTACTCATACAGGTGAAATCTTCAGTCTGCGCTGACTACAAGTAAACCCACCCTTACAAACAATACAGTTGCATAAGGACCGAAACCACCAATGGTTTCATTTTCATATTGGCCATTTACTGGAGTTCTGCTAATAAGTACTATTCAAAGAGTGCTGGGGAATAGCTGTAATCACAGTATCAGAAGATGCAACTGACTTATTATTACCCCCCCCCGCCCCTTGGTTCAAAGATGGTTATTCGCTCTTCCAATAGATGGCCTCTTTGACTTTCCATCTAAACCAGCATTACCCCCTATCAAGGATGTGTACACCTTCATCCTTGAAAGAGTAGCCACTGGCCTTTATAAGGGTGTAGACAATGGAGTCCTGGCCTGATGCATTAGGTCGTGACAATTTGTATACGAAACTAACCGTGACATGTAAAAATTGGTCTTCTCTCTAATTCTATAATGAAATGGGGCTTCTACATTTAACCCATCCTATTGTAAAGGAGCAGTGGGGAGCTACAGCAACCAGGGAGAAGTTAGGAGTTCATTGTCTTGCTCAGGGACATTTCAATACACTTTCTGAAAAAGCTGGGGAATGAACCAGTGACCTTCTAATTACCAGACAACCCACTCCATTTTTTGAGCCTGAGCCTCAAGAGATAACTAAAATAAGTGATGAAACATTTCTCCTAATGTACATTGTCTCCAGATGAACTGATTCAACTTTCTGTGATTATCTTACCTGAATTATTGAGCACGCATAAAGACATCAGTTAGAGGATGTTTGGATCGATGATATTCACCCAGTCCACCTTACACTTGGTACCTCTAAATAGATCCCCGATGTGTATCAGAGCTCTTATTCAGCAATAGTGAAACAAAGTATGGCTTCATCAAGCAACCAGCCATTTCTCTAAAATGGTGTGGTGACTTCCATCTCATTATCAACATTAAGAGAACAGAAGAAGTTATCCTTGCTCCAGGACATCTGCGGGATCATTCTCCACTACTGATCCATGACGCTTGAATTACCCAGGATCCTTCTTACAAATATGTGGGTGTACGTATTGACTGTCATCTGTCCTGGCACTTTCATGTGATCTCTCTATGTACTAGGATCCAACAGAGGCTCTGGTATTTACACAGACTCTGGGTAGTTTGGGTTGGACGGAGGGTAATGATGTTATTTTATCATGCTGTGATAGAGACTATATTAAGTTATGGAGTCCCAGCTTGGCTTGGTAACATTACCGGTTAAGTCCTTTCTGTGGGGCATTTGTATGTTCCCCTTGTGTCTGCGTGGGTTTCCTCCAGGTGCTCCAGTTTCCTCACATCATCAAAAATACATGCATGTTAAGGTTAATACTCCTGCCAGTGCCCCTGAGCAAGGCAATAGAAGAACTGGAGTTGGTCCCTAGATGCTACAGCTGCTCATTGCTCCTATACTATGATAATAATAATGTCCCCTTATCAGTTCCATAGGGGAAATTTGCAATGCTCTGCATTCGACCCATCCTATCATATAGAAGCAGTGTGTAGCCATCGTGTGGTCCCCGGGAACAGTTAGAGGTTCGGTGTCTTTCTCTAGGACCAGGGATTGAACCTGCAACCTTCTAATTGCCAGATGACTGCTCTACCCACTGAGCTGTGTTGCCTCTAAAAATAGGATGGGTTAAATGCAGAGAAAAAGTAAAATGACAAATAACCAAAGATTCTTTCATCTTATTCTTGTAAAATCACAGAAAAATAAGCTGCTTCACACAACAATTAATGTGATGAGGCAGCATCCCTTCCTCCAAGTGCTATTTGAAGAGGTTGTACTGACCCCTTCTCATGTCCTGTATTCAGGATAGGAACTTCTTCCAGCAAGTGGATACTACAGGGTCCCATTAAATCCAGGAAAGAGATATGGTATAAAAATCTGTCATCCAACTATCAGTGAATCACCTTAACTCAAGACATAAGGAGGCTATTAAATGAGGCGTTACATTGGTCTTAATTGAATGTCTTCTCCTGGATCTCCACCTTGCCTTTGTGGAGAACCTTGCGTATACCAATACCACCAAGAACTATGCCATCCGGAGCTTGGCTCATGGTAGGGTCACCCAAAGCAGAAAGCTCAAGGGGGAGGTTTAAGACCAAGTGCGATCCAACAAAGACCTAAATGGCAGAGCTAGTAGAAGATGTATCCAGGTCGCATTGCTGCTGAAGGTGGATGAAGGCTACAACAAAGGGTGGTCACCAATCATCTTGCTTCTCCATACCATTGAACTCTGACCACCCCCTGCCAAAAACTGTGTGGTGGCTACAAGGGTATCAGCCTTTCAATGTAAAAAGTTGTCATGTGCATTTGCCCTCCCACTATGTGACTACAGGAATGCCCTCTACACCCAGTTGAGGACCCAGGAAGAGGACAGTCACTTGACCCCAAGTGACACCTGCTGATGATCTGAATGCCCTTTATGCCTGTTACTGAACTATATTGTCAGTATTTTTATGTGACACCCTTTATATCCAAAACAAATTTCTCTCGGGACAACTAAAGTCATCTTGAATCTTGGACCTTCAATCACACACAAACACACACCAACACACACACAATTGTCAGCATTTGAAAGGTTGAATTGCATAATGTACAGGACTTTGTCAGTTATACATTTCCCCATTGATGTCATTGGCTGACACCGATAAAGCTATGCATTCAATGAGTCATTACTATCATCCATCCATCTATCCATTGTCAACCGCTTATCTGAAGTTAGGTTATAGAGTCATACGGGAACATATCCCAGCACTCATTGGGTGAAAGGGGATGAAACACCCTGGACAGGTCACTATTCCATCACAACTGTTTGAGCAGTTAGGGGTTCAGTCTCTAGCTCAAGAACACTTTGACATGCTTTCTGCAGGAACCAGAGATCATATTATCAATTGTCTGATTACTAGATGACCACCCTACCTCCTGAGCTATACCTCCTGTAACATTACTTGCAGAAAGACACTCAACCTGCTCTATCTATAAGGATGATACATATTTACAGAGGATAAGCCTTCTACCAAAACGTAGCATTAAAATCCTGAGCAAATCAATTCACACTGAGCCAATGATCTAGGAGAGCCTCAGAACCACCTTTAAATATCTCTTTGCCATCCATAAGACATCACATGCACACGACTGAATACAGCACTGCAGAGTGGACAACTCCTTATTTGTTGCTCCATTTAATTGCTTTAGTCTCCTTCCTCGCTAAAAGGACCTTGAAATAAACCCTCAGTACTACTAACATTTCATTTTATAAACACCACATAAAGCTTGTCGTGGCTCTCTCCCCTTTTTCCTCTGTCGTATTTTCACATTGAGATGCACACATGAATACAAATATGGTAAATGGACTCATTTTTATATAACAGTTTTCTAGCCTAGCAACCACTCAATGCACTTTACACTGTATGCCTCACATTCACTCAGCATGGGGAATTAAGGATGGATGTCCTCTCCTGACACCCTGCATTAGCATTGAACCTGTGATGCATGGTTTGGTGGTGTGTGCTCCACCAATGAGCTACCACAGCCCCAAATAGCATGTCACTCGTTCAGACCTTCATCACATTAACATAGACAGATGTTGTAGACCAGGGATTCCTAACCTGGGGGGACGCCAAAGACCACAGGGGAGGCATATTTCATGCATACGTTTGGTAAATTATTAGATCAAAAATCCACATGAGTATATTCAAATACAAACTAGAAAAAATCCATGATTAAATATTATCATGTGTTGTATACCCTAAAAACATTGCTTGTCTCTTCCATGAAATATAACTAACTCATACAAAAAACTATCAATGTATAATCACTGTCTCCGCTGTTTCCTTTTTCTGCACCCTGTAGTTACCAAAGGAAAGTGATAGATTGTCTAAAACAGTTAGAACAGGACAAGGCTATCGACAGATGTTTTTATTATAGGCTGTATCCAGGAGAAAGAAAGGAAAGAAAGAAAGGATTCCCTTATCAGTCCCGCAAGGGGAAATTTGTTCTCTGCATTTTTGGCCCAACCTATATTGTATAGGAGCAGTGAGCTGCCAACGTATGGCGCTCGGGGAGCAGTTAGGGGTTAAGTGTATTGCTCAAGGACACCTCGACATGCTGTATGCAGGACCGGGGATCGAACCTGTAACCTTCCGATTGCCAGACGACCGCTCTACCCACTGAGCTATGCCGCCCCAGAAGCTACACCTTGTCTGTATAGTTTGCCCAGAATAAACAAACAGGATGTGCCTTTGACACCGATTGTTTGCATGATCAACTCTGTGACCAACAATATCTCGAAACTTCTGGCTGCTGTTCTCAACCCATTTGTAGGCAGCACTGAAAACCATCATATCCAGAACACTATGGACTTTGTTGAGTAGGTGAGGCACATTAACATCGAGGAGGATGAAGCGATGGTGTCATTTGATGTTAAGTCTCTCTTCACATGTGTCCCTGTGGATGAGGCAGTTGATGTTGTCTGTAAGAAATTACGGGACGACCTCTCCCTCAGCAACAGGACCACCCTTAACTCTGACCAAGTGTGTCTGCTCCTGAAAGTGTGTCTTCAGTCTACGGTCTTCACGTATCAGGGGCAATACTACAGGCAGAAGCATGGGTGTGCTATGGGTTCCCCTGTTTCTCCTATAGTGGCCAACCTATAGGAGGAAGTAGAGAGGAAGGCTCTGGCTTCATTTACAGGGAATCCGCCAAATTTCTGGTTCAGGTATGTGGACGAAACCTCGGTTAAAATTAAATCTCAGGACATACCACAGTTCACTGTACACATTAACTCAGTGGACGCCCACATCAAATTCACCACAGAGGATACAAAGGGTGACGTGTTGGCTTTCCTAGACTGTGAGGTGAAGGTTGGTGTTGGGGGGCGGTTGATTGTAAGTGTGTACCGCAAACCCACACATACGGACCAGTATTTGCTGTTTGACTCCCACCACTCCCTGGAGCATAAACTGGGAGTCATTAGGACTCTGTACCACCGGGCTGACAACGTCCCCACTGACGCAGTGGCCGGGGAGGAAGAGAAGTCCCATATTAAACAGGCCCTGGTTAAGTGTGGTTACCCTAACTGGGCATTTGTTAAAGCCAGGAAGGGTCCCAGACAGAGCTCCAGCCAAGTGGAGGGAGGGGAGGAGCCAAAGCGCAGACCGGTAGTGATTCCGTATGTGGCGGGAGTGTCGGAACAGTTGAGACGCGTGTATTCTAAACATCGGGTCTCAGTTGCTTTCAAACCCCTGAACACACTGCGGCAAAAGTTGGTCCACCCCAAGGATCGGGTCCCCCGGCACAAACAGAGTAACGTAGTGTACGCTGTTAAATGCCAGGAGGACTGCAG
>OMLC01091750.1:0-16156 GCA_900302585.1 Regalecus glesne | reverse complement strand
GCGTGTTTTCAAAATATGGCATCTCAGATGCTTTCAAACCCCTGAACACACTGTGGCAAAAGTTGGTCCACCCCAAGGATCGGGTCCCCCGGCACAAACAGAGTAACGTAGTGTACGCTGTTAAATGCCAGGAGGACTGCAGTGACTTGTACATCGGGGAGACCAAACAGACGCTAGCTAAGAGGATGGCACAGCATAGGAGAGCCAACACGTCAGGTCAGGACTCTGCGGTCTACACCCACCTACAGGCGAGTGGCCACTCATTCAAGATGATGATGTTCACATCCTCGATAGAGAGGAACGCTGGTTTGAAAGAGGGGTGAAGGAGGCCATTTATGTCAAGAGGGAACGACCGTCATTGAATAGGGGTGGTGGCCGGAGAGCACATTGTGATTCTAAATATTCTCCAAACCTGCTGATTTGTGCTCATTACCACTGAATGTGAATCAATGACCAAGTTGCAGAGGAACGCAGCCTATTGTTGTGTGGTATCACTGTATTGTTCATAAGGGTGGGAATGCTGCAGTCAGCTCAGACTGAAGATGTCACATGTTTGGGTGACAAAATATTTCTGAATAAACTTCTGATCCAGTTGAACTGATTTACCTTTTTTAAACTTTTTTCCTAGTCCAACTGCGGATCTTGTTCAGTGTTGATCTGAAAGACAGTGATTCAACAGGAAAATCAGAAAGTATTTCCTCCACATATTTCATCAAATTACATTACAGGCATTTAGCTAACACTAATTTTGCAATCGACATGCAAATTAACAAATTGAATAAATCAGATAAAAACTCCTTAGAGAGGATAAGTTGGAATAAAACAAATAGACTAATAAGTAAAACAAAGTAGAGTAAACACCTGTATTAAAATTCACAATAAATGGATCACATAATCCTTGAATATAGATTAATTTAATCCTAATCACAATGAAATCTCAACAAAATTAATTTAGCAAGGCCGTAGCTTCCACAGTTGCAACAGATTCACAGTGTACTTTACAATGCGAAGTACCAAGATTTAAAAAAAGATCCATTCCTATTGTTGCTACGTTCCTGTGGAGGAGAGCAAGACAACACCTAAAGAAAATACCATCATATCCAATAGTTCAGCCCGTAGCAGAATGTTATCGATTTACTATTTATAGGGGGGGGGGTTTGCAGTCAGCTCAGACTGAAGATGTCCCCTGTTTGAATGACAAAAAAATTCTGAATAAACTTCTGTTCCAGTTGAACTGATTCACCTCTTTTTGTGTTCGGTGGAAAATAAAATGCTAGCCTAGTTTCACTTAGCTGACTCATGTAATCTGACATTTAGCTGTCACATCGGTGTGTTCATCTTAACTTTGATACCAATCATCCAACACTTGAATATCACCATAGCTTTGCCATTTTCCAAATTTTTTTTGTTTTTTTAAATGATCCCCTTATCAGTCTCGCAAGGGGAAATTTGGATTTCTCTGCATTTTTGACCAACCCTATTGTATAGGAGCAGTGAGCTACCAACATATGGCGCTCGGTGAGCAGATAGGGGTCAAGTGTCAAGGACACCTCGACATGGTATATGCAGGACCGGGGATTGATCCTGCAACCTTCCGATTGCCAGACGACCGATCTACCCACCGAGCTATGGCGCCCTGCATATATACAAGCTTTAGTAGCACTTCCGCTTTGATGTGTCAGGCAGTGCAGTGAGCCCGCTAGGCCCTGGTTGGCCATTGGCCAGGCACGACACATCTATTTCATCATCGTCCAATAGTTATCTCTGGTGGGGTCCAAAAAGACACATCATCGTATAGTCCTGCTTTATAGCCACAAAACAAAGGCTTTTCCCAGCGTTGTCAATTGGATTCATACCGGCATCACTCCCCAACTTGGATCCAGTGGAAACACATCCGGCGAGTTTCCTCCACTCTGTATTGCTATGACCATAGGTTCCTAAAGCATGCTCACGCATTGCTAGGGGGTCGGACCCTATAACTGACTGGTTAGCATGCTTACCTTTGGCGCGGATGACCCACATTTGGTGCCCGGCTGCCACCTCAGTTTGCTACCATTAGTGTAAGAAGGGGCAAGGGGCAGAGGGTAGTGGACCGTTGGGCCATGGGAGGCAGTCTCCTGGAAGCATAGGGGAGCTGGTAGTATCCTGTGCAAGGCCAACCCCAGTGTAGGTCTGAGAGTTTTCGGGTCACTAAACTGAAGCACGGCGACGTGCTTCCCGAAGGAAGGGAGTAGTGTAACAGCCATAGGTTCATAAAACTTGCTAGCCCTTGGCTAATGGGCCCGGCCCTTATCTAACTGGTTAGCGTGATTACATTTGGTGCGGACGACCCGTGTTTGGTCCCCGGCTGCCGAGTTCGCTACAGTACCTTATTGTAATCTTCGTTATTTCCCCCTTGTGAGTTGATTTCAGCCCGGTTAGCAGAGGTTGAAAGACATTCTGAGTCTCTGCAGGGGTTCGGGATAGGGGATCTCTCATCCTGAGTTTCATGCTGTCACGTCTTATTAAGCAGTTGTACATATTAGTCCTTAAATTTATGGCAGTAGACAGGTGTTTCTGAGCCAGATCTACCATAAAATCAATGATAATATTCTTGTTTTTATGTGCAATAAATTCATAATATTGAATGTACCTCCACCCATTGGAGCATCCAATCCCCTCCACCACTATTAGACCTTCATTTTGTTATCTTCACACATCCTCCCACAATGTTGTAGATTTTGGACATGTGCATAATAACAAGGCAACAAGGGCCTGCCATGGTGATTTTTATGAGAGGGCTATTTTACGTGTCATGATTAGTCTCCAGGATGTGGGGGTGGACACCAACTTATATGGAGCTGGGGGGATTAAAGCCGGATGCCCTTCCTGACACCCCATGGTGGATTCAAAAACCCACTACCTCTGACTCATCTGTTCCTGAAGCGAGCGCACAAATCACTGAGCTACCACGGCCCACATGATCATGTATATCAAAACATTATTTTGGTATATGATACGTTATGATTTAATGCAGCCCATGAATTCATTTGTTGTAATCCTTCATGTAATGCAATAAGGCAGATGAGTCAGTGACAGAAATCTACATTGTGATGCCTTACTAGATACTTTGTTATGAAGATGAGTAATATGATTAAAGGTAAGCCCCCTCCAAAAAAAAGAATTTAAAAACTGATGGAGAGTAGAAGTGAGTGGTCTGAAGGTCTGTGAGACAATGGAGAAGAAAGAAAGAAAGAAAGGATTCCCTTATCAGTCCCGCAAGGGGAAATTTGGATTTCTCTGCATTTTAGACCCAACCTATTGTATAGGAGCAGTGAGCTGCCAACATATGGGGCTCAGGGAGCAGTTAGGGGTTAAATGTCTTGCTCAAGGACACCTCAACATGCTGTATACAGGACCGGGGATTGAAACTGCAACCTTCTGATTGCCAGACTACCGCTCTACCCACTGAGCTATGCCGCCCCCGAAGGAGAATGTGGGTTGTGGGGAGCAGTGGATTTGGTGTTTGGTGGGGAGTTAGTCAAAGGCATCTAAGGAGGACTTTAGCCTGGTTACCTCACTATAGCATGTGTCAATGTCATTTCAAGGAAAAGCAAGGCAAGTAGGGGATGTCTTGCTCTCTCTCTCTCTCTCTCTCTCTCTCTGTGTGTGTGTGTGTGTGTGTGTGTGTTTGTTTGTGGGGCTCACGGGTTCCCCTGAGTAATTCCTTGAACTTTGAAATCTCTTGCACTCACACAGCACAGACATGAAAATAACGATTACCTGTCTATGTATGAAGGCTATGGCATGATATTGGACAGCACACATGCGAAGACTCAAGTAACTTCACACACTTGCAGAGAGCTTGATGACCACAAAAGCAACAATGCCAGATTGCTCCCCTTCCATCTCAGCATGTAAACTCCCTTCGCACTCTTTCCTCTGCAAGCTCCACTTTATTACCATCACCTGACGTCATTGCACTCAGCCCACAATGGAAAACAGCAACAAAAGTTTATTTCTCTGTGAAAAGTGAGAGTTTTCAAACCCTCCTCCACCTCCCCCAGGGGTTGATGGTTTTTAAAAAATGGACCCGCTAAGGCGTGGCAAAACAAGAGTGAATGCCCGGGCTGGGCAGTGAGAGAAAGGCAGATCAATGAGACAGCCTGCCAGCTCATGCATGGCAGCTTGGAGGAGATTGTCCTCTGTGGATAGTTCTGCTTTGGAGATCCGAAATCATGTTTTGGGTGAGGGCTGTTGCTTATCAGCAGTGGCTCCCCGGGTGCATGAAGCCTGTTGCAGAGAGAGATGGCAGGGCTCTGAGGTTGTTATCCGTATGAGAGGGGGAGGGGGGGCAGATAGGTAAAGAGTGACAAAAATGGTGGAGTAATATTAACAAAGAGGCATGGTGAGGTACAGATACACCAAACTCACTACGGCAAGAAAGAACTACCCACTTAACTGCATCGAGGACACTGCAGCGGAGAGAAACATATCGCAAGTTTAGCATTGTCTTTATTCAAAGTGAGCCTCACCACCATCTTAGTTTTTCCTGTTTTATTTTCTTTAACAAATACTTTCATGTCAATACATGTCAAGTGTTTCATGGAAGATTACCGAAGAAAATATAGGTTTCACAGCAGCCACGTTCCAGCCATGATTGAGCAAATTGAGAACAGGTAGAGAGACATGTATTGCCAGTGAAGGTCTTTGGAAACCATGAGATAATGCCCCTTTCACATGCGGAGATGTTGATACAGTTTGGAGCGCAGAGCGTAACATAGCAGGCGTGAGGATGGGACCATTACAAACAACTGGAGGAAAGATATCAAACACAGTGTCATGGTGAGAAGGGCTTATACAGACAAAACAATGTCATTACCTTGTTACACTTGGAGGCACACGCAAACACAGCAAAAATATTTCTTTATTTTTGCAGGTTATAGGCCACATTCCCAATTGTGTCATGCGTCTTTGGGCATTAAATTCGAATTACGGTGAAAAAAGAACTCAGAATACCCCCCAAAAAAGAGCAATCAATGAGCAAAAGTCTACTCACAAAGATTACAATTACCAGAGCCCATTTACATTTAGACTGGTGTTTTGCAGCAATTTTCACGCGTGTCCACAGGTACCAGAAAGCTCGATGGAGTCTCACAGTTGGTAATAAAAGTAATACACTGTGAGGGGGCTTGGAAAACTCAAAATTGAAGTGCAAAAGAATTTTGCCAATGGTGTTTAATCAGCCAAAGAGAAATAGTCAAGAGGATATAGAGGACAGTCGTTTTATTGACAGGCTCAAGAAAATGCTAAAATGGAGCCTAAGAGGGAATCTATACTTAAGTCTCTCTTGTACTTTTCATGTCACCTCTGCTCCCCCCAATCTCCCATACGCATTCAATTGGATTGCTATGTAGTGACTGTGAAGGCCATAGAGCTAGAAGCCACTTTATTTTGTCATTGTATTCATACGTTGAATTGGGCAGCCTCAATAGCTCAGCAGCAGAGCATGCACTTCGGGGCCTGACGAGACTGATGGAGCAGGTTCAAACACACCAAAGCATCAGGAAGGGCGTCTGCCCTTAATCCCCCAAGTTCCTTCCAAGTCCATGTCCACCCCACAATACGGGGACTAGTTGTGACGTGTAAAAACGGAGCTCATTCTATAGGTGTAACACAGAGTGGTTCACACTGTTGTATAGGCAACAGTGTGAACCATTCTACCACTGTGCCATAGCGTATGATTTACATCATTTTCATCCTCGTCAAACCATCCAGTGAGCCCCCGTGTCCTGCGGATAGGGGCTTTATCATCCTGGAAGAGACCCCTCCCATCAAGACAGAAATGTTTCATCATTGAATAAAGGTGATCTCTCAGAATAACATTATATTGTATTGTTTTTCTTGATGCATGCTCAATAATCCAGGTAGGGAAATCACAAAAGAGGTGAATTTGTTCAGCTGGATCAGAGGTTCATTTTAGAAACGTTTAGTCACTCACCAGGTGACTTCTTCAGTACAATTATATCGTATTGTTGTTTTTGTTGTTTTTATTATTATTGATTTACACTTTCCTGTCCCTCTAAGGGAACAAGTAGACCCAAACCATGCCAGGAAAATGCCCCCCCGACACATAACAGATCAACGTACCCCCTCACTGTTGAGGTCAAGTATTCAGGGGGGGGATTTGCATGTTGCCTTCCTGAACTCATTCATCATTTTCCATCATCATTATGAGAAAAAAAAATCAATGCTTTGTTTTCTCTTTCTCCTCGATGAGTCCTTGTTGCTGTTTAGTCCCTTTGCCAGGGGTACTTTTGTATCACCACTTTATCATTAAAATGACCCAGGCAGCCAAAGAGATCATGACAAAGGGAACAGGGTAATCCTTCTATAGAAATGAAAATGATCATGGGAACTGCATGCTCAAAGACAGAACATCTATCAGCGTTCTTAGCATTCCTCTGGAGGAGGTATTACGATCCTGGGCACTTGCAGCTGTGTGTTTAGTGGGCTGTATATTTAGGGTAGGGGGTAACAGATTTAAACTTGTACTTAAAGCATACCTGTGGATGTTTTTATTTTTACCTTCTCTCAGACGTAAATCTGGTCATGGCCACGTATCTGTGTTTTCCTTACTAGTGATGGATGCAAAAATGTTACATTGCTGATCAAAGGAAACCTATGGGGTTTTTTGTTTACACTGTTTTCCCTCCACATGAAATAAGAGTCAGAGCCGAATTTCATTAATTTGACAGTGGACATTAGGGCCTGCCCCTCTGCGACTCAATGTTTTGTGTTCACATATGTGTTTTATTGCTATGGAGGGTGTCCTCCACACACACACACACACACACACACACACACACACACACACACACACACACACACACACACACACACACACACACACACACACACACACACACACACACACACACACACACACACACACACCTCTCCTCCATCCTCCAGCCATCGCTTTCGCCTCGGCACCGCAATGCAGATGTGTCTCTCACCGTGGCAGGCAACCTCCATTGAAGGGGATTGTGAAAGGAGAGCAGGAGAGAAAGGAGAACGGAAGGCCGTGGGAGATGCTGAACGAGAGCAGAGGAGGCGGGGAACAGAAGCGAGGAGAGGGAGGGGGGGAGACAGGAGATGTGTGCAGTGCCACCAAAAGTGTTGAGAAAGTTGTTGCTGTCACTTTGTCAGGAGAAGTAAGGATTTGAGCGAAGGCGAGCATGTGGTGGGGAAAACAGACAAGGCATCTCATGATGTATGAGGGCCATCAATGAAATTGACGTTTCCTGCTCCTCGAGTGGAGAAAGGCTTGAGGCACAAAGACTTTTATTTACCAACTTCAAAAACCCTGCAGACCTCCTTCAAATCATAACCTTTAAGCACTTTGATTCTGACATTTGAATTGGAAAAAAACAAGGCGTTGAGCACGTCGCTTGGCGCGAGATGCACTCGTGCTCCCAGTTTGATTAACTCCAATGTCTCTTCCTTCAGCAGGCGGCGGCGGCTGATGATAGCGGCTCTGCACAGTGCTGCTATTTAGTCCAGCCCCAGGCAAATGTTAATGGACTTTATGAGGGAGTTTTGATCAATTAAATCAAAAAGAATTAATAGGCCATGTTGAGACAAATGCAAAAGAAAAAAAAACCGCAAATGAATAGCTGGGAGTGATTATTCGTTAATGCCACAGCTTCCATTTGGAAAAGCAATGCCGCTCAAAATGTAATTCTAGCAGAGGAACGGATAACCGGTCTGTCAGAGCAGCAAGTCAGCAGCAGGTTAGCATAATCACTTATGGAGCGGTTTATGCAGAGCTGATATCGATGATGTCCTTGTGCCATTTGTTTGGTGCCTTAATCCAGCCTGTCACAGTGTGTCATGGCTTCATCAATCCATCTGGACGTGATGGGAATCAAGCCCGCTACTGAAGAAGCTTGAGGCTGACGGGAGCCCGCATTTGGAGCCCTGCTGCAGGTGAAGGCTAATTTGGTCTTTGCTGCCCCACTAGCGGCGTGCAGGCTTAGAGGCGAAACACTAGTGACTCAGATACCCGCTGAACATGCAGAGGAGTTTCAACACCATGCCATGCATGACAACGCTCTGACCACCCTCAAGGACTACCAGCAAGAGTAACTTACAGCATCTTTAGCAGCTCGAACAACCCAAATGACTATTATTATTAATATTATTACTATTATTATTATCATCCATCCATCCATTGTCAATCACTTATCTGAAATCAGGTCACAGGGGAACTGGAGCCTATCTCAGTTCTCATTGGGTGAAAGGTGGGGACACACCCTTGAAGGGTCACCAGTCCATCACAGGGCAGAGCCGTTAGGGGAACCGTGTCTTGCTCAATGACACTTCAACACGCTTCTCTGCAGGTACAGGACTCGAACCTACAACCTTCCGATTGCCAGATGACCGCTCTATCCACTGAGCCATGCTACCCCTTATAATAATAATTATTATCATTATTATTATCAATAATGATAATAATTGATAATAATCATTATTATTATCTGTCCTCATAACATGTAAACTAATTGTGACACATAAATATGGCCATTATTATTAATTATTATTAATATGCATCCTATCTACTAGCTGGGCTACATAGGCCTCAGATGGTCCTTGATGAAAACCACTGCCCAAGAGCAAACTGCAGCTGCAGTCATCATGCTTTGCTCTTGATGCATGCTCAATAATCCAGGTGAATAAATCACAATGAGGTGAATCGGTTCGTCCCAACTTAATGTCTTATTGCAAGAAAGGTCTCATCACTCATACAGGTGACATCTTCAGTCTGAGCTGACTGCAGCATCCCAACCATTATAAACAACAGCTCCATAACACGTTGGGCATTGACAGGGCATTCAGTGGTAATGTGCGACACTGGCCGAGGAGGATCGGGGGATATCGGATATCACACCATCATAAGATGGTAACAGATGTACTCTCAGACCCACCCCTCAATTTAAGGATGGTGGTACCCTCTTCACATAGATGGTCTTTAACACCCCATTCAAACCAGTGTTCCTCCCTACCAAGGATGTGAACATCCTCATCCTACAGGCACTGGCCTGTAGATGGGTCTAGGCTGCAGGGTCCTGACCTGACATGCTAGCTCTGCAGGCGGCTGTTTCGGAGCAGTGGAGAAATGCATTTTCCAAACACCGCGTCTCAGTTCTTTTTCAAATCCCAAAACACGCCAAGCCAAACATTTGCCCACTCCAAGGATGGGTTGAGAGAGATATTTAAGTAGCTAGGTGCTGTTAAGACTAAAGATGCCTCTTCTGTGACTGATGAGATTTCTATCAATAAAACCACATCCAGATGAACTGATTATCCTTTCGTGTGACCAGGTTTTAGCCTTTCTTCACAACTGAGGTCATTTTAGCGTGTCCAGGTTAGTCCTTGTATTACGGGGGGGACATAGATGGAGCTTGGGGGATTAAAGCAGGACGCACTTTCTTTCAAACCCGTAGTCTCTGGCTTGTGAGTTCCTGAAGCGTGCGCTCTACCACTGAGCTACCAAGGGCCCATTTTTACATCACAGTGAAGACCTGCTTATTCCTGTAGAGATGGAAGAGTTATACGAGAACAGGCCAACTCCGTCTTTTTACTGGAGAGCTGCATGCTGAGAAAAACATTCTGATCATCCCAATCTCATTTCCAGGCTATCACGCAGCCTAGCCTCATCAAACACCACCTGTTTAAGACTACCTGCCCTTTTGACAGCAGTTCTGGTTTGGGAAACTGCAGGGACTTTGGAATAACAGCCTCCAGACACGTTTGCTGCGTTTTTTTTCCCCCAAATAATTTGCTGAACAATTTTAATCCGCCACCTTTGGGTCTTGAACTGGACATTTGAAAAACACCGCTATGGATCAGTGGCTGCTGTACTGCAAAATGAGACAAAGCAGGATGCCGGTTCCCGTGTCCCCCTGTCTCCCCCATAAACCCGTTCCTGTTAGTGTGTTTCCAGATGGCCATGCCGCTCTGTATCCCACCGTCCACAGCTTTCCACTTCCTCCGTGCACATTTGCATCGGGTCACTGCTCGCTCCGACACGCTAGAGGAAGACGAGCACTAATCCTACCCAGCATGCATCCCTGGAAATGCTCTTTATGCAAATTGCTGTGTTTTTTGGGTGAACAGAAAGACAGAGCGTGTTTGGGGTTGAGCTTCTGTGCATCCAATGGGGCTGCTGGGATAGACACATGTCCGCGGCTCAGTGGGTGAAACTGTGGGGACAAGTGACCTCTTTCACATGCTTTTGGCACAGGATCCCTGGCTTAACAGGGCTGTAAGGGAGGATGGCAGTGAACTTGAAATTCTGTGTTCACAGGTCCACACCAGATTTATCCTGGGTTTTTTTTCTTTCTAAATTGCATCGGAGAGCAATCACTCTCTGCCCTGCAAATCCACAGCAAAGCTGCACCTTACAATGGAACCATAATTGCAGGAGTTTAATTGCCTGCCAATGCTCTGCTCCCACTGCCTGCTTGCACCGAAGAGCCCAATAATTAGAAACAGGGAAAAATTAGGTGGCAATTTGGTCTTGACAATTATCATAATGCAAAAGAAGTACCATTAGTATTGTTAGCCCCACAGAGCATAATCCTTTGACACTCTCTCTTTAGCTGCAAGGTACAACAACTCTTGATTTCCCTCTTGCCTTTGCACTCGCTCAATCACTTCTTTAGTCATCACACAGCCCGGGCAATCGGTATGCGAGGAGTCAAACTAGCAGACGGAACACATCTTTACCCCAGAGTGCTAGGAGGATTAGATGAAGCCACCGCATTAGCCGCCTGTGTTTTCTTTAAAGGTGTATAAATTGGGTGTTAATCCTCTTTAGAGCCAACCATGAAATTGTGTGTGACGTAACAGGGGTACAAGACAGTTGGCAGATGCAGTTCGGCGACTTTTTATTTTGTTTCACCAGATTTCCGGTGGGTCCCCTCTGCCAATTTAAGAGCGTTTTAAAAGGGAACATGCTGGTTTTAGTATGCAGGTTATGAATATGACATCATGAATATATAGCAGATCTCATCCGATTCATTGGCAACCATGTGAAAAGAGGTGCATCCCTGTTTTGCAAGCCGTGCATAAAATGTTGAAGGTCACATTTGTCACGCTGTATAAACAGACAATGCAAGGTGCCTCGGGCTATTTGTTTGGATGTGACATGCCTGAGTCAAGAGCACATAAAACGATGTTCGGCGCAGCACATCAGGCCCACCGTTCCTTTTTATAGCTTTGACATGGACACACGTCTGAACACTTAATCAACGAAACACTCAATAACCAGTCAGCCAGAATCTATCAACGGCAGAACGATCCTCTGGATGTCTAACAAAACACACTTTTGCTGCTTTACTGTTGTTCTTGTCTTACAGGGGCTGCGGCAGGTCAGTGGTGGAGCGTGTGCTTCAGGAACTGACAAGCCGGATGCTGCGGGTTTGATCGCGCCGTAGTGCATCAGGAAGGGCCTGCTAATCCCCCATCTCCCTCTAAGTCTGTGTCCATCCCCACAACGTGGGGACTCATCATGACCTGTAGAAACGGGCCTCTCACTGTCATAATACAAATAAATGTTTTATAGGAACAGTGCATATCCATGACCATCAATCCATCCATCCATCCATCCATCCAACGTTAGCCGCTTATCTGAAATCAGGTCACGGGGGAACTGGAGCCTATCTCAGTCCTCATTGGGCGAAAGGCGGGGTACACCCTGTATAGGTCACTAGTCTATCACAGGGCAGAGCAGTTAGGGGAACAGTGTCTTACTCAAGGACACCTCAACATGCTTCTCTGGAGGTGCGGGGATTAAACCTGCAACCTTCTCATCATCAGACGACCGCCCTACCCAGTGAGCCATGATGCCCCTACAAAAAACATTTAAAGGGAAATATGCCAGATTTAGACACCACGCTCATTTTCATCTATCACCCCAAGCAATTAGGGGTCTCGTGTCTTGCTCAAGGACACGGCCACAGGCATTCCAAAGGAATCAGAGATCAGTAAGAGAGCAGGTGACATGCAGGATAACACACTGGTGGATTTAGACACCCGAGTTAGCGGTGCCACGAAAACAAAGAAAATGGCATAACGGTGCAGGGGTTAGCGGTTAGCATGTAGCCACAGAGCAAGGAAGGTCCCGGGTTCGAATCCCATCCCATGTTCTTTCTGAGTGAAGGTTGCATGTTCTCCCCGTGTCTGTGTGGGTTTCCTCCAGCTGCTCCGGTTTCCTCCCACCATCAAAAACGAACATGCAGGGACTGCGGATATGAATTAGCTTGAAGCTATAATCTGGTGCAGCACATCAACTGGTGACATTAATGTAAAAAGAAAAGAAAAAAAAAGAAAATAGGTGGTTCAATCTGTTTGCCCGTGTCTCTGGCAATTATCTTGACAGACAATCTGCTGCTGGCCAAGTTAAAAGTTATATACACATCCAACACAGAGGAGCAAACAGTGTGGCAGTGATACCAGAGCTGACCCCCACACAGAGGATCCAATTTAGATTTGAACACAACACTGGGGAGCGGTCTGCTATAAGAGAGGATGTGGTTGGTCTGTTTTTCTCTCCTAAACTGTGTTTTATGAGCCAGTTTAGCAGAAGGGTATTATCCCTTTGTGGGAAGAGGTGCTAATACATGCCTGAATAATGAAGAGAAAATGACTTTGGGAATCAGGAACTCCTTCACCATTAAGGTTGAACAACTCTCAGTGGCTCGCAAGCAATCAAGCAATGGGATTTACAAAAGATTTTAATTTGGATGCATTATCCAAACTCCTCACAGGCCGAACGGGAGGCAATTGCTCAGACTAAAGATGTGCACTGATAAGTTTGAAGGTCAACAAGCTGCTATGGTGCAGATATCGGTTGCTCTGTAGCATGCACGCACCCATACGCACACACCACACACATGCATATGAATGCATATAAACGTGCCCATGTGCATATGCATGCACACACACACACACACACCACACACACACACACACACACACACACACATGAAAAAACAGACTTTCACACGTCGACTCGTGCGTTGGTGTGTGTGTGTGTTTATGTACATCGAAGGGAGACACAAAGAGACAGATGACAGGAGTCCAGACGACCCCATCACAGCTCCAGAAACAGTCTAATAAGCCCTTTTCCCTCCTCATCAGAGTTTGCCATCAGTGGGCAGGTTCTGTTTCACCACGCGCTGGGAAGTCACATGGAGCGCGGCTTGCGAGTTCAACACGGCGTAAAGGAGAGGAGCTAATGAAGACCTGTGTTGAGAATAAAGAGGGGATTAATGAACAACACATTTGAGGGAGATAGTCAGCCCTCGCTGAGGCCCCTTTCAGCTTATGCATATGCTGGTTGAGAATATTCAGACGCTTTCACACATTGCCACAATATTGAATGGTCGGCGCCTCGCTTGGAAGAGCATTCTGCTGATGGAATCAAAACCCCTTTCACAGATTCAAATGAGGTGCACTCAGCTGTGATTGGTATTGGAAAAGCATTTGTCGGAACAGAGGCTCACAGACTACTTAAATACAAGGCAATCATAGTGTCTAACGTGAGGACGAGGCAAGAGGTGTGCCCGGACTGCAGAGTGGAAAACAGGACAAAGGATTATGATGGTAATAAGCGGTAAACCAAAACAAAGTCATCCCTGAATCCCCCGTTCTCTCTCTCCCTCTCTGTCTCCTCTCCTTCTATCACAACCCCCTCACTGTCTAACTCCGCTACCCTCCTCTCTCCTCCTCTGCACCACAGACACCACATATTGACAGCACCCTTTTTTCCACTGCGCCCGAGCTAGAATCTGAAACTCATTTCTCATTATTTGCGGTGAATCCTTAAACACACAATTTCTAATCTGTCAGGGCTGTGATGGCTACTGGCAGAAGCAAAGTCTCTCCTTGCACGTGTCCCTGCTGCACACCTATAGGCAATGTCAAGTCTGCACACTCGGCCGGCCGTGCTTTATTAAAGGCGTCAGCATATCTGCTTGCCATTGACTATAAACCACCGCTTAAAAAAAACCCAAAACTTATCAGAGCTTGTGGTGTAGAAGAGCGAAAGACATTTTCACGTTCCAGTGATAATGTGCCACTGCAGATCAGAAAGACTTTTTCCAGTTTGTCTGTTTCCAGAGTTACATGCCCTCTCTTCTGGCAGACCTGAGATAGCCGTGGACTGAGGAGGTGCTGGAGGACAAGGTGGAGGCGGATGAGGAAGGAGGGGAAGAGCTGGATGGGTTGTTGGTGGTGGGCGTTGAAACCTCTAATTTTTGCCCTTTGCTCCGTTTAATAAAGGCTTGCCATGGCTTGAGTACTCCCACCTAGCCCCCTCACACTCTCTCCCTCTCCCACACACACAGACACACTGACATTTATCATATTTGCATCTCTGCCAATAGAGTATATAGTGTGTGTATAGCAAGAGTCCTGATGCAAGCCTGGGCATTTAAGTAGTGACAGAGAAAGAGAGCGAGCGAGAGAGAGAGAGAGAGAGAGAGAGAGAGAGAGAGAGAGAGAGAGAGAGAGAGAGAGAGAGAGAGAGAGAGAGAGAGCAGAACAACCATTATTATGCTGCAAGAGCAGGGGCAGGCAGCAGAGGAAAGAGAAGAAAAGAGAGGAGAAGATTGCGTCTGGAATTGTCCAAGTGTGGCGGTGGTGGGCCTCAGTCACTTTATCAGTGCCACAGCAATGCTTTTCCCTCCCATCTATCTACCACACCACTATTCTTCTCCCCTCTCCAAGCAGGGAAACACACACATTCTCACCGTGGAAGGCACTTTACCATCAACAACTACTTTCCCTTTTTTTTCTCCTCCACTCCTGCTCATGGTATCTCTTCACTCAACATCTCTCCTCATACAAACACTTGTCTTTCCATCCTATTTCTTTATGATTGTTGCACAGTAGTGGTAGAGAGGGAGTGCTGAAACACTGGCCCACTTGATTTCACCTCTCCTCTCCATTCGCCCTATTTAGACACATCCCACGGGAGCTGGGATGTGTCTGATGGGATCAGCGTTAAGTAATAACCCCAATAGATGTGACTTAATGTGGTTACCCAAGTAGAGAGGACCGCTTTTACGTGTCACAATCAGTCCCCACATGAGAGTGGACTTGTATGGAGCATGGGGGATTCACGCTGGGTACTCTTCCTGATTTCTTGCAGTGGGTTCGAACCCACAGCTACCGCAGCGCCCTATGGCGATACTGCGGAAGCAGAAATATGGATAATGTTGTTTATTGGATTATGCTGCAACATATTAGTAAGGTTAAAAAGCTATTTCTCTATCGTGGTTGATGAGGATGAGCCCATTCATAGCATGTGTCAGTAAACACCAGCAACAACTACGCATGTATGGATATCACAGGGAATATAATCTGAAGGTAACAGAAAGTTATCCTGCTACGACTACCACCACCACCACTACTACTGCTATTACTGCCACTACTACTACTACTACTACTGCTACTGCCACTACTACTACTACTACTACCAATACTACTGCTACTGCCACTACTACTACCACCACCACCACCACCACTACTACTACCACCACCACCACTACTACTGCTATTACTGTCACTACTACTACTACTACTACTGCTACTGCCAATACTACTGCTACTGCCACTACTACTACTACCACCACCACTACTACTACTACTACTACTACCACCACCACTACTACTGCTATTACTGCCACTACTACTACTACTACTACTGCCACTACTACTACTACTACTACTACCACTACTACTACTACTACTACTGCTACTGCCACTACTACTACTACTACCACCACCACCACTACTACTACCACCACCACCACTACTACTGCTATTACTGCCACTACTACTACTACTACCACCACCACTACTACTACTACCACCACCACTACTAGTACTACCACCACCACTACTACTGCTATTACTGCCACTACTACTACTACTACTGCCACTACTACTACTACTACTACTACGACCACTACTGCTACTACTACTACTACTACCACTACTACTACTACTACTACTACTACTACTACTACTACTACTACTACTACTACTACCACTACTACTACTACTACTACTACTACTACTACTACTACTACTACTACACATC
>OMLC01091749.1:0-17535 GCA_900302585.1 Regalecus glesne | reverse complement strand
ATATTGGTTTGCAAACACATTTCAAACATGACTGTGATGATGTGGGCAGTTTCCGAGTAACTAGGCCTCTTTCTGTCTCCAGCATGGACACTAAATGTAGACTAAAGACACACAAGAGGAAATAGAAAAGAGGGTAAGCACAGGTCAGAGTTTTCTTGTTGATTGTTTCACTTTTGAGTACATGTGCATAAGTTTGCATGTATGTATGGCTTTGTATTTGTCTACTGACAGTGCTAGGACTGGAATCAGCAGTCCTCCATTATCAGGGAGCCTCCTGACATCAGTTAACTTACCTGTTTGCTTTGAATCCACCTTAAATTCATAAGTTCATGCTATGTGTTTTTTAAGCCTTTTAGCAGAACTTTATCTTATTTCAATGTGTGCTTTCTCCCTCTTGTCTGATTTTTATTTCACGGCAGATTCAACAGAATAGGACAATTGGAAATGGAGTATAAGTAACAGGAAAAGTGCAAGGAAAGTCTTTACCACTCCAAGATCATGAAGACAATGGAAACTGTGAAGATGATTGCTCATGGCCAAAGACAGTGGCTCAATTAAGATCACACAGACAGACACACACACACACAAACACAAACACAGAGAGAGAGTCCTATTAAAGGATAAAGGTACAGTTCTTCACTTTCTTTTCCCAGGGAGCAACCTGTGGTGGTGGATTGCTTAATATTTCCACCAAAGCATAGTACATATTAAAACACTGTTTGAGAGTGTGTATGTCAGTGTACACAAATCTAGACACACACACTTGTGATACCAACACTACTGACAGATGGGGTTGTGAGGACCAAGACATACAGAGCTCTTTCTCTGTCATAACAGAGCCTATAGCTGTCTCAGTCACTTGAACGTGTTTTAAAACATAACATGCATAACAGTATGGAAAAATATAAGCAACCACTTAATCTTGTTTTGTTGTTTTATAGATTAAGTAAAAAATTAATTTCCTTTGTTTTTGTTTTTCATGGGGAGTTTCTATCATTTCCAGTGCACAAGAGTCTTTTGGGCTTTTTAAAAATTTATAAGCTCAGGAGGTAGGGTGGTGCTGTAGTAATTGGAAGATTGGTGGTTTGTCCCCGGTCCCTGCAGAAAGCATGCCGAGGTATCCTTGAGCAAGAAACTGAACCTCTAACTGTTCAAGTCTTGTGGATTGGTGACCTGTCCAGGATGTTTCCCTGCCTTTCACCCAATATGCGCTGGGATAGGGTCCAGCTTGACTCCGTGACCCGATTTCAGATAAGCGGTTAATGATGGACGGATGGATAAAATATTAACTAACTATGTATATGCTTTGACATTCATCTTTATTTATTCTTTTTTTTACCTAAGAAAATTTTTCCAAAATATGGCTTTTAGGGTCTGGATGAAAATATACCCAATGAGTGCTGTTTGTAAGCAACAGCACAAGGCCGTACTTTGATAATTTATTTTTTAGTGCAGTATATGTTTGTTATCTGGTTTAGAGTGTCAAAATGAGTAAAATATACTTCTGTCGAGCTTAGTTGTGATTAGAAACCAGCAGAGTCAATGGCCTGCTGTCGGTGACTGACCTCTGCCCTCTACTTTATTTTATAGTAATGGCCTGGATGGTGTCTACCCTTGAGGCAATCAGCACTTATAAATAAATACATAATGTAATTTGTGTTGCTGCAAACCCATTTTTCCTATGCAAAAAATATAGCAAACAAATTGAGATAAAACTAATGTGGTCTAAGTATAGAATGTTTTTATCTAACATTGCGGCACTGTTGCCTCACAGTGAGAAGGTCCTTGGTTTGAATCTCATCCCAGATCGATTGTGTTACTCAGACTCAAGCCATATTTAAAGTTCCACATCTTATTGCATGCTTTCTGATCGACTGCTGTTCTGTCCCCCCATCCCTGTGAGAAACTGATTGCGCAACTGAAATGTTAGGATGTGCATATTGGTCTGGGTTTCTTCAGAAACCATGTTGAACTACCCTTGAGCAAGTCGCTGAACCCCTTGACTGCTTGGGGACAACAGAGGGAAATCAGCCTGATCGTTTCATCCTAAATGTTCATTAATATGCACTGGGTGAAAAACATAACTCCTGTGCCCAAAGGTGATAACCAGACTTCAATATTATCTAGTACCAGATTGAAAAAAGGAAGTAATAGTTTCACTTTAAGAATTTAACTCCAGCCATCGACTTCACACACGTGTGCATTTTAACTGAAATCTCACAATCTTGCCTTCGTTCTACTGCCATAAATGATCCATTGCACTGCAAGTGGGCTGGTCCACCAACTGAACCATGCACCGAGTTTAAAAGGAAGTAATGAACAGCAGCGTGAAGGGATGTTTTGCAAAGATGTGCATGCAGTAGAGCGGAAGAGATCCTTTGAATTTGACCTTCATACATCTATTTCCAAGCAGATATTAGGATTATGTTACAAAAATTGACACTATCATGGTAAAAGGCAAGCTTGACACAGCTCATGAAGTAATTGGGGTAGGATGGATTGACCTTATGCTCCCAGCACAGCTTTTTTCCCAATGTGTTTTTTTACATACCAAATGTAATAAATCTAGGCCTCTGATGACAAATCACTTACTGTCCAACTTGGTGTCTTTACTAGCATGAATGAGCCTATGATAGACATTTTAGCAAACATCGCTTGCAGTACATTCATCACAACCAGATTGTTGACCAAGACATGTTTGCACACTCTTAAAGGGGATGCTTTGTTCTCAGTAAAACCCTCAGATATGGGGCATTTTGTGTTATATCACACTATGTCAATAAAATATTTTTTTAACAAAAGTAGCCCTAGGCTACATGTTATCAATAAATCTTGTGAAGGAGAGTAAGATTGATGCAAGTTTAGGTCTTAATTTAAACAGTTTGCCCTTGCAAAAAGAAGTGACGTATCTGCTCTGTGATCCAAAACATGACAGAAAACAGAGTTAATATGTTTTGCAATAAAAATGACACAATAACTTTGTGCATATTCCTTTGTGGATACTATCATGTATATGCATAAATGTGTCATGTTAGATATGTACACTTGCGAATAGGCCACTTGATGAATAAAGATCATTCTAATTGTCCTATTTGCACTTAAAGCACAAATTACTTATTTTCTTATCCTATTATTTTTTGTCTATTTGTCTGATTTTTAGATGTTCTGTATCTTTTGGCTTGAATACATTTGTCAAAATCCTTATCTACTACTACTACTACTTTTGGATGCTCTCACTAAGAGTCGCCACAGCGGCTCATCCATCTCCATCTCTTCCTGTCCTCTTATAACTTGCTCAAATGGTCACGCATAGTGTGTCTTGCCATTGTGATTGGATCTTTTGTTTCATGATGCCATGGGGTTTCCATGACGCTGATGTCTAAGAGGGTTATGGCACATTTGGTCTGGAGGCACAGACTGCTGCAGCTTGTCCTCTTTCTTATCCAGTCACGATCATACTGATGAATTGGCACAGTCCCACAACTATAACAGATACGGGCTACACGGGTGTATGTCAACCCGCGGATGTGCTGGTATTCTCATCACAAAACAAAGTCCTATTATGTATCAAGTAAAGCAAAATTTGTTTGGAGTTTGCAAATACAGTTTGATTAATGCCTTGCCACTGCAGTGAATGTAGCCTGTGTGCAGTCAGTCATATTACCTCACCACATTGCAGTAACACAAATAACCCAAAGCTCTACCGGTTTTAAGTTAATGTGTGCATTCCGTTCAGTGCAGTATGTGCCAATTGTTCATTTGCTGAATAAAACAATGTATT
Source organism: Regalecus glesne (assembly GCA_900302585.1). Taxonomy (NCBI): domain Eukaryota; kingdom Metazoa; phylum Chordata; class Actinopteri; order Lampriformes; family Regalecidae; genus Regalecus; species Regalecus glesne. Next base: position 13,754 of record OMLC01091749.1, on the reverse strand, counting down.
TTGTGTCAAATGTGCTTTATGGTTCCAGTTTTTACCCAGTCGGTGCTTTATGTTATGACACAATCTAATATCAGTGGTCAGAATTATGTTCAGAATCATTGGCCCGAAAATATCAAATCTTTAGAACTGTATTTCAAATGATTATCCCATCGTGAAGAGAGTCAGTGCTTGTTTTGCTGTGTGGTCTGCTGTAAAATAAGCACACCACAAGCGTAAAAGTGAATCTTAGGCTATTAGTACTGCACGATTAATAGGTCATGACTTGAACATGAAACTTCTATGGTATCAAACCCGATGTTAAAGAGATATAACTGATGCATGGGAGACTTCTCCATTTATTGACCTGCATGTGGCAATAGAATTTATACCAGAAATGTGCTGATGAAGCCTGGCTACCTGCTGCTACCATTACTTTTGATTGTTCCTGTTAAGGGTCAACATAGTGGATCATCAATCTCCCACCTTTTATATGCAGCATAAGGTCAGGAGATAGGGCAGTCATCTAATGATCAGGGAATTTGTGGTTCAATCGCAGGTTTGTTCAGAAAGCTTGTCGAAGTGTTCTTGAGCAAGGCTCTGCACCCCTAACTACCTGGGACAACAGATGGAAATGAACCTGGTGGCTAATTCTGGCATATTTACATTCTAAATGTCAATTGATATACTCTAGCCCTATAAATAGAGTCTATTTTATTCTATTCTCTTCTATTCATATCCTTTGCGTTTTCCTTTGGATTCCCTTCTTGACACAACCTACCACTGCTACTACTAGTACTGCTACAGTATGCCACTTTTGGCTGACCCCATCAGGGGTCACCACAGCAGGTCATCATCTCCATCTCTTCCTGTCCTCGACATCTTCCTCTGTCACACCAGCCACCTGAATGTCCTCCCTCACCACATCATAAACCTCCTCTTTGGTCCTCCTCTTCTCCTCTGGCCTGGCAGGTCCACATTCAGCATCCTTCTCCCAGTATACCAGCATCCCTCCTCCACACATGTCCAGACCATCTCAGTCTGGCCTCTCTGGCTTTGTCTCCAAACCATCTAACCTGAGCTGTCTCTCTAATATACTCATTCCTAACCCTGTCCTTCTTCATCACTCCCAATATAAATCTCAGCATCTTCAACTCTGCCACCTCCAGCTCAGACTCCTGCCTGATTTCCATCAACCTGTCCATCACTATCACTGAAAACAAGAAAGGACTCAGAGTTGATCCTTGATGTGACCCCACCTAGTAGTGGTAATATTATTAGTACATTATTATTATTATCATAATTATTATTATTAGTAGTAGTACGTCTCCACGTATCTTATTTAGTTTATTTTTCTATTTATTTGTTCATTTATTTATATTATGGTGGGGTGGACACCCATATAATTGAAGCGTAGGGAACAGAATAAGTCCACAAAAAGAGGAGTCCTCCATGCGGTCTGTTCTTAGACTGCCCCCTACTGGCAGACTGGGTCAGTTTCGAAGGGGAGGGGTTGGTTTCCTCGTCTTGAGGTTGTGGCTTATTTCCCGTCGTCACAGCCGATGCTGGAGTGAATGCACGTCAGTCACTACGCTTTACTGCTCCATGGCGACCGTCCGAGGTTTACGGGTGTCGGTGAGGTCTGACAGCGGCTCCGACCGCTCGGAGTGCGACGTTGAGTCCGAGTCTGACAGAGATGCCCGCGAATCTGAGCCCATGGAGGTGGAGGAAGGAGAAGTAGAAGCTGACGACATTCCCGTAAACCGATCCCTGAAAGAGCTGTTACCGGTAAGAGCCCAGCTGGGCCCGGCTGGAACCCCGGACTGGCCTGTTCTCTTAGGCGCACAACTGCGTGGAGTCCGCGCTTTTGGCTGCGGCAACCCGGGGCTCGTAGAGCAGTGGTTTTGTTTTTATTTTCCCCCTCGTAATTGTTTTTACTATGTAGATAAAAAGCAACTCTTTTTTGACGTATAGAAGGATTTCAAACTCCCACCGAGACTTTCTTTGTTTACTCTCAAGCTAACGTTAGCTTGAGAGTAGGCCATGTTTTATTGCGTTCTTCACTTGTTGCTAGCTCATGCAAGCAGTTTAACTGGGTGGCATTAAGATAGTCACCCCCATTTACCGTCTTACTTTGCTATTGTAACGGACCACCTTCATCTCTTCCTTTTTTATGACACGAATTGCTTTATATAAACATGGCTGAAAGCAAAATGTGCAAGCTGGACAATTGAGATTAGCCACCAGCCACCTTGTGTACTGATGATTTTCGCTCTTGACATCAAGGTTATCTAGTCTTTGCAACTTCCGTATTTTCCTCACAACACGTTGTTAAGAGTACCCAATTTTGATCTAGATCAGAGGTTCTCAGCTGGTCTGGCCTTAGGACCTACATTTCCACCTAGTCATTAAGTTGCGACCCACTGTGATAGAATTCAAACCAAGAAAATATAATTCTCAATAACGGTATAGTAAGCACACACGTGTCATCGTGATGCTCTTAAACATTAAATAAACGAATGATGTCATTCAGAGCATATTACTCTTGCAATAATGGACGGATCCTGATAATTAACCACAAGTAGGCATCACAACTAGATCAGAAGTTTATTCAGGTGACATCTTCAGTCTGAGCTGGCTACAGCCTTCCCACCCTTACAAACAATTCAGTGATACCACACCACAAAATGCTGGGTTCATATGCAAGTTGATCATTGATTGCATATTCAGTGGTAATGGGTACTATTAACAGTGAATAGTACCCATCTCTGCGAATAGTACCCATTACCACTGACTGTGCAATCAATAACCAACTTGTCTTGATGCATGCTCAATAATTCAGGCAAGGGAATCACAAAAAGAGGTGAATCGGTTCAACTGGATCAGATGTTTATTTAGAAACGTTTCATCACTCAAACCGGTGACATCTTCAGTCCGAGCAGACTGCAAGCACCCCCCTTCTGAATAAACTTTTGATCCAGTTGAACAGATTCACCTCTTTTTGCGATGACCAACTTGCATATGAACCCGGCCTTCTTTCTGTGGTATCACTGTATTGTTTAAAATGGTGGGGATGCTTGCAGTCAGCTTAGACTTAAGATGTCATCTCTTTGAGTGATGGAATGTTTCTGAATAAACTTCTGATCTAGTTGAACCGATTCACCATTTTTGTGATTCCCTTACCTGGATTATTGAGCATGCGTCAAGGCATGAGTATGAACATCACAAATGGATGCTGCTGTTAATTGTTTATATTAATAAAATGATCATCATAATTATTTATACACGATAAGCTCTAAGAGTAGACCTAATAAATTGTTTGTTTTCATTTAATAGAAATCTGGGGAAGCGATAGTTGGGGTGCTCTTTTTTCATGATAAGAGTTTCAAAGTCTGGGGCTGATCATGCTCTGTGTCCAACCTGTTCCTCTACATTAACTTGCACCAAAGCATAGGCCCTTATGCATCTGCTCTCCTCCTTAACCATGTTATTGCAAAGCTGGTTGACCTCTTCATTCTAACTAAACCATTAAGACTAACTTCACAGAAATTATAATTTATATGCTGGTAGAACAATAGACTGATGATGACAATAAAGACTGTGGGAAAATGCATTGTGGATGAAATAATAGTTAAAGGTCTATACACTCACCTAGGATATGCACTTGGGAGTCAATATTTTCTTGCTTTTTTTCAATGTTGGATGTCCACCCTAAGCCTTGAAAGATTCTGAAGGTTTTCACTTTTCTATTTATTTGACATGGACATGCTAATGTACATAGGGGACTATGTACTGCGACCAAGGCACAGTATCTCTGATTGTCCAAGAATTAATAAAAAAAATGTCGGTGTTGTATAAACTCGTGGAATACATGACAGCCAAAATGTGAATATTAAGAGGATGAGGTTTTTCAGGGAAACAATGGCAAGGGTCTCTTTCATGAGATTTCTCAATTTCAATTACAAAGAGGAAAGGCTTTAGTGTCTGTTAGCTAATAAATGATCATGTAACCCATTTTTGACAATATGTTGAAACGGATTTGGTTATGTTTAAAAAAACAACAGGATTTATATATGAAAGATTATAAGCATGGTGAAAAGGATAGCACAACAATGACCTACCTCATCAGGGCAGGAATCCGTGGTTAGGTCAAGAGCTACTCTTTTAAGGAGGAGGATGTGCACATCCTTGATAGGGAAGAATGCTAAGATTTAAATGGGAAGTCAAAGAGGCCATCTATGTAAAGAGGGAATGACCATCCCTGAAGGGGGGGGTAAGAGTACATCATTGGCAAGTCTACAATGCCGTGATTGCAACTATTCTCCAGTCCTCTTCAAATAGTACACATGACCATTATAAATCTTGTTAATGCTCAATGTAATTTGCATATGACACTGATAGTTGGTTTGGTTGTTATGTCTACAGTCAGATAAGAAAGGGTAAGAATGAGCATGGCTGTTGAATTTTTACATTGGAGGAGCCATTTTTATATTGAGGGTATATTTCGTGAAATGTAGGTACAGTTTTCAGAAGGAGACCGGAAATTTTTGATGTATGATGAGTACCCTTGATGAGATTTAAAACAATGAAACAGGAGCCTCAAACTAAAATGACTGATTCAAAATCCTTCCCAAAAAATCTTATTTTATCCTAATCTTTTGTTTTTGTTTTGTAGGACACCAGCCGGCGCTATGAAAACAAAGCAGGCACGTTCATCACTGGGATAGATGTTAACTCCAAGGTACAAGGCTCTTTCAGCTGGCACCTTCCCTCTGCTATTCCATGCAGTGGGGGAGTAATTTTACTTTGATTTTGCAAACATATTGTGAGCTTTTAGATAAAAAAGCCAGATTGAAGTAAGGTGAGGTTATATTATTATTTTTCTGTCTTACCTTCCCTCAATTCTCAATAGAGGCATTGATTGGTAATCACCCATTTCTTTGGTAGAGTTCATTTTAAAGTGTCAGCTAGTTCAGAGTGGATATTATGTCAGCTATATCAACTACATGATACTTTATTTCACACATGATGCCCTTCTTGATGTGAAAGAAGGCAGTAAATTGCTGTGGAAAATTGTTTAAAGTCTGTGTGTTTGTGTATGTATATATGTATGTCTGGTTGTGTGTGTGTGTGTTACAGGAAGCAATTGAAAGGAAGGAGAGGAGAGCAAGACGTTTTCACTTCCGTCCTGAAGTGAACCTAGCCCAGAGGGATGTGGTTCTGGATAAAGACCTTATGAAGAAAGGTGTGCCCAGTTTCTATTATAAGCCAAGACACTGGAGTTATAGTTAAATACGTGTGTGTGCGTGTGGAACAAGTTTTGGCGTTCACCCCTCTCAGCATTAGATACAAGGTCTAACCACAGGGAATATACAAAGCTGATAAACAGTCTGAGGTTTGTAGTTTTACACTCTCGTAAAACTAGAGTCATATCTATCCTCCAAGAGTCGAAGATGAATTTTCATATAAGCAAAATTATTCAAATGATATGCATAAACACATTTGATTTTAAGAAGGATAAATACAAATCAAGTTTCCATATGTCAGGTCTCATTCAGAATTATTATTTTGTCATCATCACAGATATTTTACAATTACTCCAATCTTCCCTCTATGTCTGTGTCTCTTTCATGTTTGTTACTCTACCAGCCATCCCTAAAGTGCGGTTTGAAGCACTCCATGTGACGGGCGTGGATGATATGAGTACCCAAGATATATTCGGATATTTTAAGGAGTATGCTCCAGCACACATTGAGTGGATAGATGACACGTCCTGTGAGTAGAAAGCACACGTACATACTTGTAACACTTTAATGCACAAAAGTGAAATAAATTTCAATCTGCTGTAGTTGTGCACTTATCTTCAACTCAATGGTTTCACAGGTAACGTTGTGTGGCTAGATGATGTTACCTCCACTCGGGCACTTATCAACACGAGCCAAATGTTTGATCAAGAAACTGTTGCCATGAAGTCAGAGGAAGACTCAAAACAGGATGGAAAAGCCAGTGAACAGACTAGAGGTTATTCCCTAATCCCAGGAAAATACACATATGCACAAAGAAACACACTATGTCCAGTCCAGATACAAGATTTTTGTAGTCAGGGACAAACTTTGATCATTTCCATGTTACAGGAGACAAGACACAGGGTTCTGATGATGAAGAAGAGGAGGGGGAGGTTGATGAGGATGAGGAGGAAACTGAAAAACAGAAAAACAGTGGGGAGAGCGAGGGAGAAATGGACAAGAATCCTAAAGCTGAGGACAGCCAGGTGAGAGACTGTCAACTCATTAAACTTCTCAAACTAGTTATAGTTTGTGTTAAATGTTAGTGTGAAACATTATTATACAATTTTTTTGTTAGTGTCAAGTGACATGGCATGGATGTATCTGACTATCACTGAGGAGTTCGTGGTGCTGGACACTACTACAGCTAATGATGGGCTTGCTAGCCTTGTCAGGGCTTGTCAGATCGGAGGTGGACAGGAGGCATGTGGTCGGGAGAACAGGCATGGTTGTAAAGCTCAGAGAAAAGGCTCAGGCTTTTAACTCAGAGCAAGTGTTTTGGAACTTTCACTGTCTTTTACATCAAGAAGCCTCATGCAGCAAGAGCCATAAAATGAACAACATCATGTGTGTTATATCCAAACTGAATTTTATCAGAGCAAAAGGAATTAACCAGCAACAATGTTAGTCTCTTTTATTAGAACAAATAATCACACATGACCTGCCTTAGCAGACTGAGGTTCACTGGTTAAGCTGAGGGGTATTGCTCAAGCCTTTTTCAAATTATGGACAGAGATGCCCAATACATGGAGCTGAAAGGAAAGCCTGTGACTGAGTTTGATAAGCCAGACTGGTTTACAGATCTTGCCTTGTTCGTGGACATTACAGAACACTTGAATGTTAACATACAGGGCTGTAACAAGCTTGTCACACTCCCCACTATGATAGTGTTTGTGCTTTCCAAATGAAATTGCCTCTGTGGGAGATTCTGCTATCCCAGCACAACCCCAAATATCTACTTGTCGATGATTAGAATATTGCTACGTAGATGAACATGCTGTCCAGGTTTATATGTAACTCTCGATTAACTATCTTTACTTAACTGGAGAAGGACTTTGCACTTTTCGCCCTGTGTTCACCATGAACATATCGGATGTGCCAGAGCGACGCCAAATGGAGCTGATTGAACTGCGGTGTGCTACAATGTTGGAGGATAAATTAAGTTCTCTCTTCTGCTTCATATAATTTTACACTGTTATTTTCATGTGTCAATAATGCACTTTCTCATTGACTGGTATCTGTAGGCCTTGACTGAGTTCAAATAATAAATCTACTAGTAATCTAAATGGCCATGTGTTGTGTCAGATTGATTTTAGAAAAACAAATTGGTCCCCACAAGGTCTCTTTTGAACAAATCTAGCCTGATACCCCTGCCACAGATTTTATTCAACCACAGCCCTTCTTTAAGCTTTTAAAATATTGGTTGGCATTTCTCATTTTAATGACATCTTAAATTGGTCCAGACTTTGGAAATGGAAGATATGTTGTAAAACCTGTTCCCCACTTCAGCAAAAACCCCATGTCATTGAATTTGTATTTATTTATTTGTTTGTTTGTTTGTTTGTTTAGATTAAGCTCTTATCTCAGCCGGAGAGAGAATCCTTGCTACGAAATGATTTGCGGTCGGCCATCAAACCCTTCAAAGGCAATAAACTCTTCCTGCGATTTGCCACTCAGGGTGAGAAGCAAATGTGTCTGTATGCCCATACACACAACACAGTATCTTTGGTCCTGGTGGCAGCTGACAATGGAAAATGAGAGCTTGTCTTGTGTATTTCCATCTGTTCTTTTTCCAGATGACAAGAAAGAGCTTGGTGCCGCACGACGGAGCAGATACTACATGAAATACGGAAATCCAAATTATGGCGGAATGAAGGGAATCCTTAGCAATTCCTGGTAAGTAAAGACTTATTATAAAATGTAGCGTTTTTTCATTTTAATTTTTTTCAAAGTATTTGGTACTGTTTAATGTGGTGCCATTCAGCACCCTCCAAAAAAAAGGTCAACTGTTTATTAAAAAAATGATCAGTTTTGTTATCAAAGGTATCAAGAACTCTGATAGTGGAGCATGAGTTTCACTTTAACAGCATTATTCTTTTCTGTTTTCTAATTTTTTTTAATTGATTTTTGGACATCGAAGAACATCACAATCTCTTGTGGATGAATGCGACTTGTCCCTCCAAGTTCGATGCCAACAGTACAGGGCCACATAGCTGGCTAGCATGCTGGAGTCTTGTTTGTTATCAGAATTACCCAGACAAATCACTCCACCAACTAAGAACTAAGATGTACCACCAACCACAGAATCAAAGAAGAGCTATCAATCTGTCAGTCCTTTCCATGTCTGAGCCATGAGATTTCCTATGTTGAGTCAAATTAAGTCAAAGGCTCCACTCCTTTTGATGCCCTTCCATATTACGTTTCAGCTTTGCAAAATGCAACCAGCTTTGCAACCATACTTGGGGTTACATAGCTCAGGAGGTAGGGCAGTCTTCTAATAACTGGAGATTGGTGGTTCAAGGCTGAATGCCCTTCCTAATACCACGTGATAGAATCAAATCTGACATATGGCTTGAATCACCTCAAGAAGAATAAAAGATCAATATTGAGCATTGCTGAAATTATCAGCTATCTAGTGATGTAACTAAAGATTTTTTCAAACGGCATTTGTTTTTCAAATATGTTTCAGTGTAAAAAAAAATCTCTTTAGGTTATGAATAATTTTACTAATGCCCTGGAAATTTTATTTTTAACATCTGCAATGAGCAATTTGTTCCCTTTCTTTGTCCTCTTACATATCTAGGAAGAGGAGGTTTCACACACGAAGAATTCAGAGAGACGTCATAAAAAGTAAGAAGCCACTCATTGGTGACAATATGGGACACACTCCACCGTACACACACAGACACTCGGGTAAGAATTATATAGACACTAACAGACTCTATACCCGCCATTTGGTAGATATTTATTTCAACACTATTCATTAGTTTATCAGTCTGAGCTTGGCTTACTCTACGAATGGAATCTTCAGGATGGTTTAAGATTAGCTGATCGTTAATATGCAGAACTTGTTTTCTTTTAGTATTATTATTATTTAACTCGCTGACACATACTGTAATACTTGGTAATTGTATTAGTTTTTTAGTAATCCAAACCCCAGAAATCTACTCGAAATGATGGCCATTGCTGGTGTGACAGCACATTGTCGACCACTTGAAAAGACATGACAAAATCAGATTTTTAGCTATTGAAGTGTTACGGTGTTGTCGTTGTTGTTTTTTTTTGCATGGTCCTTCACTTTCTCTGCCTTATATGTTTGCTAGCTACAACATTGCTTCTTCAAACTCACTGCCATTTAGGCTGTTATGGTGAAGCTATAAAAAGCTGTACAACCATGTAATCTTTCCCAGAAAAGTCTTTCTTAAAACCAAGTTGTAAAATGAGAAACTACAAAAGTGTTAATGGTTTAGATATTGACATATCATCTTAAATACATCATGAAGGGAAGTTGTCAAAACTAATTTTTCTGTTAGTCTCCACTATTGTAGTGCCTTGTGATTTCCGCATAACTGAATCTGATAATGAAAACAGAACCAACTATAAAACACACGATATCCTGGAATTTGCCATAATGTGGATACAATTTGTAAAAATTGTTTTTTTTCCCTCCATTATAATTATTTTGTCATAGCCCCTAAGCCGAATGAACAGCTTTACAGTAATACAACCTCCTGTCCTTAGACCCTCATCTCGGACAATGAACAGCCCTTTAAAAGCCTTTAATGGAGTGAAAACAATGTTTTAATGTCATATATTGGCATATTGCTGCAGCATCTGTCCTGTGACTACTGTCTATGTTTAACTGTGGGCGGGACACATTGCTGCAGAATCTGTCCAGCGACTACTGTCTATGTTTCACTAAGGGCAAGGCTCAGCCACTCCTATCCACACACACATACACTAACTAGAACTAGCCATAGGTGTCACATTAACCCTGATCTTATGTCTCTCCATTGGCTTCCCATAAAATTCAGAATAACCTACAAGATGTTGTTGATTACCATACCACAGTCCAACTGCAAAACAAAAGGTGACCACGCCTTTGCAGTTTGGCCCCAACTCTCTGGAATAATCCTCCCTAATCCATTAGATTTGCAGAATCTTTGGACTGTTCAGTGGCTTCTAAAACCCCATCTTTTTAGGCAAGCCTTTTTAAAGACCTGTTGTGGTTGGCTTTTAGCTTGGTCTGTTTCTTTCTGTCCCATGTTTAATTTTGGAATGTTATTTATCCATTTACTCTTTATTTTTCTTGATTGAATGTAAAGTACTTTGTAACCACGTGTTTTTAAAAGTGCTATATAAATACTTCTACTTGCACACAAACGCACACACAGGCAACTAATATTACTCTTAAGTTTTTTTCAATGTTAGATTGACTAGATTCATAAGAGTACGTCTGATGACCACCTATAATCAAAATATCACATCAGAAACCTTCAGAGAAGTAGCACATTAGCAAGAAGAGCTCATCACTCTCACAAAAAAGTTGAATCAGTTTTTGAGTTGGATACTCTGGAAAAAGTGAAAAAGTTATGCCAAGCCACATATCCATCCTCCCCTAGTATGGTAACCATTAAAGATTTAGAGAAGGCTAATGTTTGGATATTGACGTATAGAAAACTGCTCTAGAGATGATAGATTTGATGCATCATATGATGCAATTCCCTTCTTTTCTCTATTCCATCAGCTGACCTTGTCAACTTGCCAGAGGAGCCCATCAAGGAAGAAGAGGAAGAGGAAGAAGAAGAGGGGGAGGAGGACATGGATTCAGATGACAGGGTGGTGGAATACAAGGAGAAGGGGGGCAGGAGTGACAGTCAGCGAGTGGCAGGCTCAGGTGGGCTCCGAAGCCGGTTGGGTCGTTCTGCATCTCCATCATCTGAATCCGATGAAATGGACTATGACCTGGAGCTAAAGATGATTTCTATGCCCTCGCCCAAGAAGAGCATGAAGATGACTATGTATGCTGATGAGCTGGAGACCAACCTCAAGAGCATTCGGTCAGTAGAGTCCTCTTGCTCACTCAGAACATTCTATTTTAGGGAGAAGTTAAAGATGCTGGTGGACATCCCTGCTAGCTGCTCAGCACAAGACTTCAAAGTGCAGCTTGATATTGTCTGGTTCTGCTGCTTTAGTGATGTCTATTTTCATCAGTGGTTCTCACCTGATGGAACTGTAGCTGTAGCAAGCACATGCTCTTCAGATGGTGTATTTTGAGTTCTCGGATGTTTTGGTTGTCGAAGCATGCAAAGAACTAATTCAGGGTGTTAGGAGTTCGACATCCTGGCTTTTAGCTACGGGTGTCGTTGTTTTTAAAGTGCCGCTCAATGTGCTCCTTGTACCTGCACTTAGCTTCTCTAATGGACTTCTTCAGGCCACCCTGGACATTTCTGTAGGTCAGCTTGTCACTTGTCCAGAAGACAGAATCATGTTCCCTGAGCAGAGACTTTGCCTTTCTGTCCAACCATGGGCAGAAATGTATAGTAATCTATACTTTTCAGGCAGATCATGTGTCTTTTGGGCATCATTTACTTACGTGAGAAACTGCTCAACTATGTAAAAAATAATTAGAGAAATTGATAAATCAAAGCACAGGTTCCAATTGACCACAAACATCTGCAGGATGTCCTTAGGCCTTCTACTGACCACATCCTATGTCTCACTTGTTTCAGCAGAAGTACCAGGTTTCTGGCACGAAGTAGGCTAAATACATAGGCCTAAGCCAGAGTATGCTTTGCACATCATTACCTATTCACGTGAAAACTCTGGGGGGGAAAACACTAAATAATGATTAAAAAAAAACAATGTGAAGGTTATATGGTTTGATGTTTTTTTTCATCGTCCCCATCATACTGGCCCTCCTTTATAAGACCACCTGTCAAATGACCACCAGGTAACACCTGGTCTAATCTGAAGGTATCAACAAGGTATTCTCAGTCTAGTTTGGGCATTAATCATCTAATTTTATCTATGCTTACAATAAAACAAAGGATTTATTTTAAAACAAAGGATTTTATTCATTTGTTTTGTACTTATCTGACGTAATTTCTTTGTTTTTTACTTGTCTGGCATCACTTTTCTTGGCTTTTTGTTTTAATTTTTTCTTTGCGTTAACCCTTGATAGGAATTCAGTGCGTAGTGACAGCAGTTCAGCGAGTGGAGTGCGAAACAGGATCGGTGTTGTTGGTGGTTCCAAAACCACAACGGGGAACACGGTGACAGATGTCAGGCAGCTGCTAGAGGAGAAGCGGCAAGGACTCAGCCAGCACAGACAGCCACCCGATGTGGCCACTTCTGGAAAGACAGGTAGGAACCAAGCTTACTGGTACTCCTTACTTTTTCGTTATAGTCTCATTACATTTTTATATCATAATACCCTACACTTTTTTTCCAGGCAAGCATTTTAAGTAAAGAAACATTTGAGTCTATACCAAGATTCTTTGTTAAATAATCCTGGTATATTGCTTTTGTATAATGTGGGTTTTGAATCGGTGGTGGGTGATGCATCAAAACTGTAAATCACAAAAAAGTAAATCACAAAAAAGTTGAATCGTTTCATCTGGACACAACATAGGACCCATGTTCAGATGAAATGATTACATTTATTCAGGATTTCATTACAGGGATTACTGAGCATGCATAATGACAAAACTAGAATTTTGAGCAATAACAGTACATATTATACTAGAGTCCTCTCTCTTGTAATGCAATTTGAAACACTTATATCTGAGCTATGGTGAGTCAGTAGTAGAGAATGCCCCCTCAAGTAAGGTATAGCAGGTTCGTATCCCACCAGTGCTTAGCATATATGAGGCATTCAGTGTAAAGCGGTTTGAGTGAGGCTTAGCCAATCATGCCCCACTAACTGGATTTCCGGCTGTGGTTGGAAACGGCGCAGCTAGGATTCAAACACCCATGATGCAGAGTTATGGTAAACATTGCCTTAACCCTCTATGCCACCGGAGGCCCTGGTTTCACCACTTCTAGCTGTGCTCATGTGGAAACAGTCCTTTGAATAAGTCTATGCTGAAACAAATACTAAAAGGGGAAGCATGTAAATTGTAAATTTTGTCATCTTGGCGAGGCCTTTACAAGCTAGAAATAGTATGTTGAATAACATAAATAAATACTGGATACACTTCCCTTTCTGTTTAATCCTAGTGTTTGGTTCAGAGACAGGTGGCCCTTTGTTAATTCTTGCTTACTTGCTGTGTGAAGGAATGGTTTAGGATGAAGTGTACAAAATTCAAGGCCAATTGATTGTGAATACTTTTGATGGCTTGCCATTTCCTCCTTATCTTTAATGTTCTTTAGGGGAACTACGTACATGACTTGTCAACTTTTGCACATTTGGTAAAATCCGCATTGTATCAAAAGAGAGGCCCATTACACATGTCATGAGTAGTCCTCATGTTGTGGAGATGGACATGGACTTTGATGGTGCTTCGGGGGGGCTTACAGTTAGATGCCCTTCCTGACGCCCCATGTTGGGTTTGAACTTACTGCCTCTGGCTTGTCAATTCCTGAACTACGGTGGCCCCACCAGCCTTCCATCAAAAATATAAAATTGCTATTTGTTTCAAATTTGTACTGAATACTGTAGGGATGCTCACCCAGCATCGATCACTGTATATTCCAAAGAAAGATAACATT
>OMLC01091745.1:0-17821 GCA_900302585.1 Regalecus glesne | reverse complement strand
CTACACCCACCCTTTCTGCAACCTCCGAGCTACTAATCCTGTCCCTCAATGTAACTCCACACATCATCCTCAGCATCTTCCTCTCTGTCGAAACCAGTTTATTCAATTCTTTCACACCCACACTCCAATTTTCCGCCCCATATCCCAGAACACTTCTGACACATCCTTTATATAATCTACCCTTCTGTTTCAACCCCAGCTTTCTTCCACACAGCAAACCTCCTAATTCCTTGAAACTCCCCCAAGCTGCCTTCACTCTGCCCATTACTGCTCTCATACATCCTCCACCATTATTCAACACATCACCCAAATATTTGAACTCATCCACTCCTTCTAATACAACCCCGTTTTCCTCAAAGTTTTCCGTTCTCATCCTTCCTCCCCTCACACATGTCTTACACACAAAATCCCTAACTCTGCTCAAACTCCCTCTAACTCCTGAACACCTGTTATGCACCCATCTAGCACACCTAGTGCACTTTATGGAATCCACTCCTACATTCTTCCCGCATACCCCACATGGCCACTTCCCATAGTCCTTCACTTCCACTTCTCTTGACAGTACTTTTCATGGTAGGTTCATCTTAACAGTGAGAGAGAGAGTATAAACAAAAAAATCTCAGAAAATCCCACTATATGATTTTTAAACATTTATTCATGTTTTATTGAGAAAAATATGTATTTCACCCATTAACAAAACATGACTCAGTACTTGGTGGTAGAGCCCTTGTTCGCAAGCAAAGCGGTTGAACATTTCTTGTTGTTGGCCACTAAGTTTGCACAATCCCAGGAGGGATTTTTGCCCCCCTGGGATCATGGGGGATCATCCTAAAATCAAACACTTTGTGATTGAGGGAGAACACTTCCACATGATTGAGAAGAGTGAAAAGGGAAAAACTAAAACTGTGACACATAACATGTGGCCTTAAATCTGATGATACGATGACAAAATCTATCATTGACCTTTGCTCTAAGATGTACTGGTACCATGTGCACTTATGAGCATCCATGTTCCAACATGGTGTTTGTTGTGGGCTATCTGTGACTAGCAAATAAGTCCAACAATAAAGCACCACTTGGGTTCAAATCAGGGAGGCCGCTCCTTCTAATCACCCCCCCCTCCAAGTGTCCCCATAATTGCCCACATGTGCATTGAAATCTCCCAGTAAAACGATAGAGTCCCTTACAGGAACCCCTTGCAGGACAACAGTCAGAGTTTTTCCCTCCATAACCTTAAGGCATAGGGAGGCAACCCTCTCATATACATAGTTATACTTCAATATAGTGGCCCTCAACCGGGGTGTTGTGAGGATCCTCACACCTCACACCGGTGTCTCTCACCTTGGGCAATTCCCCTATCAGTGATGGATAATGACTTTTTACACTGCAACCCCTGATGTTGCAATTATTCAGCTACAAAGTAGTTAGGAGACATTACGGGTGTATATTAGTTCAATTTTTTTAAATAAATTATTGGAGATTCAGATACATGTTTAAAATGTCAAACAGTCCTAAAAAATGCAGATCTGTCATTAAAACATGTAAATGTCTTGATATGCATGCTCAATAATCCAGGTATGGAGATAAAAAAGAGGTGAATCTGTTCAACTGGATCAGATGTTTATTGAGAAACGTTTCGTCACTCACCAGGTGACTTCTTCAGTCTGAGCTGAAGGCAAACATCCCCCTCCTTATAAACAGTACCTTGATGCCACACAACAATAGGTTGGTTTCACATGCAAGTTGGGTGATCAACTGCACATTCAGTGACAATGGGCACCATTCACAGAGGATTGGGGAATATTTGCAATCATGGTATTGTAAGACGCCGATAGATGTACTCTCAGGCCACCACCCCTGTTCAAAGACGGTCGTTCCCTCTTGACATAAATGGCCTCCTTCACCCCCTTCTCAAACCAGCGTTCCTCCCTATCAAGGATGTGAACATCATCATCTTGAATGAGTGTCCACTCGCCTGTAGATGGGTGTAGACCGCAGAGTCCTGACCTGACGTGCAGTTGATCACCCAACTTGCATGTCAAGTCAAGTCAAGTCAATTTTATTTGTATAGCGCCAAATCACAACAAAAGTTATCTCATGACACTTTACATATAGAGCAGGTAAAAGACCAAGCTCTTTGCGAAACCATGATTTACAGAGACCCAACAAGTACCCCAAATGTGAAACCAACCTATTGTTGTGTGGCATCCAGGTACCGTTTATAAGGAGGGGGATGTTTGCCTTCAGCTCAGACTGAAGAAGTCACCTGGTGAGTGACGAAACGTTTCTGAAATGAACCTCTGATCCAGCTGAACAGATTCACCTCTTTTGTGATTTCCCTACCTGGATTATTGAGCATGCATCAAGATATATAAGACCTTGGTTCCAAATCCGATGCTGTGAGTAGAGGTGAGCCCCACCAGATCGAATTGGTACCGTTCCATCTCCCTTACGAGCTCTGGCTCCTTACCCCCCAAGGAGATGACATTCCACGTCCCTAATGCTAGCTTTTGGTGCTTGGTTCTGGTCCGCTGAGACCCTTTGCCTTCACTGCTACCTTTCTGGCAGTGCACCCGACCCCACTGGTTCTTCCTGTAGGAGGTGGGTCTACAGGATGGAGAAGTGTCCACGTTGGTTTTTCGGGGGCTGAGCCCGGCCGGGCTCCATGGTAAACTCGGCCACCAGGCGCTCGCTGACGGGCCCTCCTTCTGGGCCTGGCTCCAGACGAGGGCCCCGGGTTTCCTCCGGGCAGGGTAACGTCACTTCTTTTTAGATATTTCATGGGGTTTTCTTGAACCATTCTTAGTTTGGTCCCTCACCAGAGACCAGTCTGCCATGGGAGACCCTAACCGGAGCACAAAGCTCCAGACAACATAGCTCTCAGGATCATAGAGACACTCAAACCTCTCCACCACGATAAGGTGATGGTTCCTCGGAGAGGATAGCAGATTATACACCAGTTTAATTATAGATCCCTGGGTCTCAACGTGCCACTAACATGAGTTCACACAAAGTTTTAAAAGGGATGAATTTACAGAATGTTTGGGTTGCTCTACAGTATCCTATGCAAATTTACATTTGGCCTATTTCTAAAGAATTTTTTTTTCAGTTGTTGTTTTTTGTCTTTTATCAATTACATCTTGGGATTCCCAAGTAGGTTGAGTTGACATGCAATCTAATTTCTAGAGTCTAGAGTTCCAAGACTCTTGGGAGGCACCAGTATCTTATTTACAATGAATTAACTTTGAATTTTGTAAAGCTTAAATGGTACTTGATTATTTTCGGAACTTGCATTAGCATGACACAAATGTTATGTAAACTATAGCTATATAGTTTATAGCTATATGACATGGCCCACTAGCTAGCCTGGTTAAATTATATATTTGGTGATTTATTTTCTCTAAATTAAGTTGCCAGAGAATACCATTACTATGTCTCTGCGGCAAGTTGATATCTGATAGCTACGCATTGAGAAAATGTAACATGGTGTATTGAATGTGTAGGATGGGTTGTTTACAAAGGGATTTTTTCCCTTTCAGTGACTGACTTGTCAGGAACTTGTCAGCAAAATCTCAGTAATGATAAAAACAGTCACAACCACACTTCCCAAAACTGTGACTCGGTGTAGTAAGCTTTTTTTCATCAGTGAAAACAGCAGCACATATTTTAGAATTCCTTCATATTCCAGACGTTTCTATGATTACATGAAATAAAGACAGAGAAAGTGCTGCACTCCCTGACAGACCCTCTCCACTTCCCACTGACACTCCACCCATACCCAGGATCTGTGTTGAGGATGTCTACTATCTCTTCCAGAGACAGAAGACCAGGAATGTGCCAGGCTTGAATAGTAGGTCACCCTCTTACCTAAAAGTCTATGTTGAACAGTTGGCCCCAATTTTCACACACTGGTCTTCAACAGATCACTGGAGCTGTGTGAAGCCCCCTTCTGCTTTAAGAGCTCCACTATCATCCTGGTCCCCAATAAACCCCACATTCCAGGACTAAAGGACTACAGGACCATTGCTATAAAGTCTGTGGTCATGAGATTCCCCGTGAGACTGGTGTTGGACCATCTGAAGGAAATCACAGCCCCCCTGCAGTTTGCCTACCAAATAAACAGCCAAATGGAGGATGTAGTCAGGATGGATTTGAAACGTATCCTCCACCACCTTGACTCCCCAGGGACATATCCAAGGGTTATTTTTGTAGACTTAAGCTCAATATTCGACACTATCATTCCAAATATCTTCCACACCAAACTCACCCAGCTCATTTTACCAGCTCCTATCTGTCAGTGGATTATATACACTACCTAAAAAAACAGCAGGGAAGCAGGTGAGGCTGGGGAAATTCACATCCAGGACCTTGACAATCAGTGCTGGCACTCTTCAAGGATATGTACTCTCCCCTCTACTCTTCTCTCTCTATACACATGACTACAGCTGTGGAGACACATCTGTTAAACTCCTGATGTCTATGAATGACTATCTTCATTGACCTTATCTGGCATGCTCTGTGTATGGATTGGAGTTTGGCCAGCTGGCCCTCTGGTGTGGCCACAATAATCTGGAACTGATCACGCTCAAAACTATGGAGATGACAGTGGAGTTCAGGTGGAGTTCAGGTGGAGTCCCCAACATTAGGTCCCCTTGCCATATTCAACAGTCTGCAGTGAACCTGTCTCAGGAACTGTTGATTCAGTTATATACTGCAATAATTCAGTCTGTGCTGTGCACATCCATCAGTGTCAGGTTTGGATCGGCCACCAAACAGGACCGAGACATCCTTCAATGGACAGTTAGGTTTGCAAAAAAAATCACTGAAGCCAACTTGCCCTCTATTCAAGACTTGTACATCTTAAGAGTCAGGAAACAGGCGGGCAACATCAACTGCAGACCCATCACATGCTGCTCACAACCTGTTCCAATTCCTCCCATCTGATAGGTGCAACAGAGCAGTGTATGCCAAAACGACCAGATATAAAAACTTTCTTTCCACAGGCTGCCATTCAAACGAACACCTAAAATTATGAAATTCCAACCACATTTCTGGCATACACTACACTGTACGTTATATGCAAATGTATATCGGTATGTTCTATCATGTCCACCTACATCAGGCCTGTATGTAAGTAACTTGCTAACATTTATTTCATCATCTCCGATACATTCTCCGCACCTTTACACTTTATCACCTCCTATTTTCACCTGTATATAGTCAGTCCTTGCATGTATATCTGAAGATTGTTGTGTTGTTGTTCTGTTTTAAATACCTGTGAAAGCCATGAAACTGGAGTCATAGCTCATGTATGTGAAAACCTACATGGCCAATACATTTATTTTGAATTTAAATGGGTCTTCAACACGGCTGTTTTGTAATATGTTTTGGTGAGTTTACTGGGAGGAAACAAGAGTGCCTTGAGAAACAAGTGAGAACTAAAAATGAGCTATAAGATAGGCCTACAAACCTTTGTATGACAACTAGTGAGAGGGTAGAGGATGGTGGTATAATTAGAACATATTCAAGGTGGTTTATGGGGTTTGAAGAAAGCTAAATCACAAACAATAAACACAGACATTAAGATTTTCTTGTTCAGCCCTTGCGATGGAATGGTAAAAATGAAAAGTGAACCGTCACGTTATGAGCCAAGGATTCAAATTTAAAAAATGGGCACACAGAAGCCTGCCTTTTCACATGCCCCACCCAGGAGATCAGGGGACCTGAAAAGAATTGCTTTCCCGCCATTGTCTCACATTGCTTTCATGTGGTGAAAACAACAATAACAAAAGAACGAGAGCAGCGCCTGATCTCATCCAGGGCTCATAAACTTTCATGTTTTCAGTCTGTCGGATGTTTATGTTCTTTTTGAAAAGGTTAACAGAGGCGAGAGAAACTCAGCTTGAAAAGGAGCACTGATGAAATCTAAACTATGGAACTGAAAAATCTGGTTTAAGTTCTTATTCTTTTCTGGTGATGAGATAATAGTAATCAACATAGCATCTCCTTTACATTACAGTGACAGAAAGATACTAGACTTACGTAAGAAACAGATGGTTGCCGAAAATAGAAAATTAGCAACAAAGGCTTCAATTCAACGTTGTTTCCACACCTGACCATTAGCAACTAAAAAACATAGATGTATTTCTATGTTCTAGATTATCAAGATGATCTATACATACCGAGTTACTCTGTAGAGTATCGCTCATGAAATGCAAATGTTTTAAATAACAATCCCGATGTAAATAAATAAATAAATGTAGTATAATTGGCAGAAGCATGGAAAAACGATCCCAAGATGAAAATGGTGATAAAGGAAGGGCGATATTCTGCATTAAAGGCAAAATAAGGAGCTCTATTGATGTAACAAGCCACATGTAGTCACAGAGACTACAGCTAAATATTCACTGCAAGCAATGTTTTTGCCCTTGATTACAAAAATGAACAATAAAGGCCATAAAATAAAGGCAAATTATCAAATTATATTCTGCATTCAGAAACTTTAAAAATCTTCTTGTTCAGCACTATTTATTTTCCAAAGAATGTTTTTATTTAAACCATGCTAATTTTTAATGTAAGACACCTTTACAGTTCCAGCACTGATTTCCTGAGAAAATCCTTCTAAACATTCCATCTCATCATTTAAGTGAGATTCATTTAGGTGCTATAATTTCAATTTTATTCATTGCTATTTCTTAGTCATTGTGTCTACTTGTTATATCAAATGTATTAAAGATGTTAAGGTTTACTGCCCAAGTAGCACCGTGTTCAGTTGAGGGGAAAAGTTTAAATACCATTACCAAAGTTGTAATTTTCTTCCAAAGTAAAAGCATTACCAAAAACTCAAGATTTTGTTCTTTTCAAGTCTCAGCAAAGAAAGAAAAGTCACTGGATAGATACACCAATTAATCAATTCTAATCAGTTTAACGTGGAGTTAATCAAGATGGACATATCTTTGGGGGCTGTGTTAGGTTAGCGGTAAAACACATGCTTCGAGAACAGACAAGTCATAGGCTGTAGGTTCAAACCCACTGCAGAGTGTCAGGTTAAGTATCAGGTCTTAATCCTCCCTGCTCCATCTAAGTCTGTGTCCGCTCCCACAAGGTGACATGGAAAACACGGAAAACCATTACCAGACGACTACTCTCCCCACTGAGCTACGCTGCCCCTTTAACTGTCGAAGTGATAGGAAGTCAAATACCAAGGTGAACATGTAACTTTTAAAGTCAGCACATCTTAAACATCCTTATACTGTCTAGCAATGTTACATTTGTTAAAATCTAGATGTCAATGCTCAAGTGTCTGATCCAGCATTGCCTAGAACTGGCTCCATGCTTGCTAAATGAATGTATAAGATAAGCCTTGCAACAGTTATCCAAAAGCCAATTCATTGTGTATTATGTTGTAATATTACCCCTTTTTTAACCATTATCATTAAAATTGTGCTTAAATTTGTCTGAATTTTATTTCTAGCTTTCATATCTCCTTACAGCATACAAAATATATGCATTGCAAGCCTGGCGATGTGATTGTCAAAAATAATAAGCCTGTATCCAGTATCCAGTATTGCTCCAGTATCACTCTGGACAAGAGCTTCTGCTAAATGCCTCTAATGTAATGCAATGTAATGTCTCCTGTTCAACACACTTAATGCATCTTTAGTAATAGCCAGGCCAGTGTAGTTTTCATCATCTTGAGCCAAGGAGGGTTCTTCAGCAGCCTAGCAAGAAAACTCTTGACCCATATAAAAAAGTTTGATATCACATATGCCACAGCCTATATCTGCATTCATGAAATATATGAAAAAGAAAATATCTGCAGTAAGTATGGGTAAATGTCAATCTAGCTAACTGAGATGTTTACTGAATTTGGAGCTTTCATTGCCTTCTTCAGAGACTGAATCTACTTTTAATATGGCTTTTATGGAAGGGAAATTTCTGCTAACTTGCGAAAGTACACTGCAGGCTGCATATGCATATGGTCACCAATGGCAAAGTGTCTGTGCAGTACTGAATTTATATATATAATAATTTATATTTGTATAAACGTATGCACTTATGACAGGTCATTTTTTTCAATGCAGGCAAAATGCACAGTGGATAATAAATTAGTTTTTAGGAAGATATAAATTGCAAATGTTGCCATGTGCCAAAGTTTTAAAAAAAATACTTGAGCAAAAAGTTAAAAGTACAGTTTGGAAAATGAGCGAGGAGTGAAGTAGTCCATGCACCTATTTACAATACCCCCTCTCAGAAAATAGCTCCAACGTCCCTAAAAGGATGTCATCATTCAGTATGACCCCTCAATTATATACTGTATGGGTCATATTGCTGTACATATATGAGGTTAAAGGTCAGTTTTATTTGACATGATTAGCCCCAACATAGTGGGGGTGGAAAAGGAATTAGATAGAGCTTGGGGGATCAAGGCCCGATGCCCTTCTTGACACCCTGAAGTGGATTCGAACCTACTGCCTCAGGCTCATCAGTTCCTAAGGCATGCGCATTATGCCCACTGAGCAATCGCGGCCCCCAATGTATGTAAATAAGGGTTATATACGAAATATGGGATTCTGATCTGTGAGGACATTCTTTCATACTTCATTCTGTTAAATGATGAGTGAATAGTTGTTTAACAGATACTATTTGGGCTATATCAAGAAAACTTGCATATACACTACTTTTACTCACACATACACAGGTCCTTGAATTAATTTTATACAATTATATTCATTATAATTGTTGTTTAGAATGTCATATTCACCATCACCATGACACCACGTGAACACCACACGCTCACCACGTGAACACCATCGTCAAGATTTTCTGCATCGAAATCAGGAATGTGTATAATTGGGGTTCATACACACATGAAGTGTCAGACCGTATTTCTGCATAAACTCACTTTATGTAGCAGGTTGACACTCAGATATCCCCTAACTATGGAGCTCATCAGCTAAAGCTGACCTAGTTTTACTTTTTCCAAGTCAGAGAGTGTTGTCTAACTTCATGTTGTATACAACCATCTACCAGAACATGAAGCAAGTAATGACAGTCCCTAGGAAATTGGATAGTCTCTTTTATGTCTATGAGAGCCTCATCATCTTTCTGCTGTTTGTTGGGGGGGTAGGGATTAGCTCAACTCACTCGGGAGTATGCACTACGAGAGGATGTGGCTTCATTCCAACTTATTTTAAGCAAAACTTCCAGTTATCAACTTTCCTAACCACAGTAGAAAGGAAAAGGCAAATCCACCACAACTCAGAATTTGCTACTGCCCACCACTGATCAAGCGTATGGTACAAAAATGCAAACAAATAATAGAATTGTTGTTATGCTTTTGGCAAATTAAATCATCTCTTTCTAAGTTTATGTAATACTATTGGTTAGGTCAGTTGTGCAATGAGGGCTTTTGTCACATATTCTTCTTTGTGACACAAGTCTTCTCTGTTTGAATGTTATCAACTTAACTACTGATTGCTCGATGGGCCTCCATGTCCAACAGAAGGGAGGTTACAAATGTACCCATGTGCCTTCTAGATATCGACAATATGACTTTATTTTAAACTGTATGTCATTCTGTCACTTTTGGTATTTGTGCTCACACTCATGCACACATGCATGCAAACATATGCATGTACACTGTATAGGCAAACCATTCCCGAACTACACTCCCAACCGACAAACACACACGCTCGCATAACACACATTCAGACTGCAAGGAAGGTTCCAGGTGGAGCTGTTCCACTCTGTAATGCATCTACAATCTTTTAACCCTTTACCTTTAGATTGGAGCAAGGGGAGGAGCGTGGTTCTCTCATCATGGCGTCAGTGCGTCCATTCTCTGCTGTTTGGCCTTGTCCAGCTCCTACCTCCATCCTCCAGAGATAGAACTGCGTCTCCTTGGTGGGAGTCTCCCTAGTAATGCAATTTCTTGGCATGGATGCATGCAACCCTGCAAATGGATAATTCAAGCATGTGACCCAATTCTCAACCTCAGCACAAGAAAATAGGAAATGTATCAGCAGCAGAGGACAGAGGAAAAAGTGACATAGAAACACAAATCCAGTAACCCCCCCCATTCAAAACATCGAGGGACTGTGACACACAATCTAAACACTCAAAATCACAATGCCCAAGCTTAACTTTGTAGTTGCTACAGAACACGCACCAAAAAAACACAACACTTTATTTTTAGTACCGAATCAAACAGCTCAGAGCCATGGGGCCTGATATATCCTACTGCTGTTCTCTGTAGATTTTATCTATGGAAGACATGTGACAGAATATAGTGAATTAAAGGCTTGTACTCCAGTTCAAACGGACTGTCACACTGTCAGAATCTTATGACTATCTCATAGGCTCAGTGAACAGAGATGATCTAAAATGCCCTCAGAGAAATGTTGACTTGTGTTAGGGTTGATGAGAGGCACCACATTCCCATTTTATAGAAACTGTGTCCTTAAGTTCCTCCACTTTACCCCAACAGAGGAAACAGGCTATAAAATAGAATCAAATAGAAAAGAATAGAGCAGAACGTAACAGACACACAGTCCTTGTCAATGGTTACCACACATACCATGTGTGCATTAGAGTTAATATACAAACAGTGTTGCGAGCCTCTCTTGAAGTCTTTAACATACAAATGTCTTAGGGGTGCGGCACATTGTTTTTTTCCAGAAATTACTGTCACATAAAATGGCAACATTTTACAGGAAGGATACATGAATTTTCATGAATCCGCGCACAACTTTTGCTTTACTTCATCCATTCAAATCGAACGAAATATCAGGAATTAACATGAGTTCAAAGTCTTTCATTCATGACTTTATACCTTAGCAATAAATTCAAGCATTAGATAAGGTGAATTAATTATGATTTATTAATAAGCATGTCATGATGTATTCTTTGTTCACAAAACATTTGGACCACTGGACCAATTCCTGAAATCACAATTACCTGAGCATCAATTACTCATGAGTTTATCTTTGTGAGCACCCTAATTCACATCTCTGTTCCTTGAAAAGGGAGCTGGGTGGGTCACAGACTGGACAGAGAGCTGAGGATGACGTTCAGATGAATGTTGAAATGTAACCCAGTTTGGTTTTAAACACATGTCCAGATGACCTGAAGCAGCTATTTGAGCTTTGTTGCTATTTTGGGCTACCTGGACTACTGAGCTTCAAAAGATGTTTTTCACGAGTTGATCATGATTTGGCCCTTAAAATAAAGTAACGAACCATTTGATTTTGATTTTTCATGGTGGATAATATGTGAATTCTGTTGAAATCCAAATACTGTGGTCATAATTAACTAAGCATTAGCTTCTCATGACTTCATCGTGCTTGCAGCCCCCTCAACTGATTAAGTGAATCAGTCTTTAGCACTGATAAGCAATGTGTTATCAATCGTAACATAAATGGGAAACAACATGAATTACACATCATTTTTTTACGAGTTAATCATGTTTGTGATCCCTCAAATAAAGTGTATCGTACTATTAATGTATCATGTGATGGATATTCTCCCAGGAACATATTGTAAAAACAATACTTCTCATTAACATAAGACACTTCAATTCACCATGGTACACCGTGCCATGATGCAGTGCCATTGTAGTGATGTAGTGATAGAATGTAAATAGAATATTAATCTCAATTCCACCCCATTCCCAGATTCGGTCAGGTGTGAATCCTGTCACAAAAAGGCAAAAACTCACCACTACAACCCTTGTGTGCTAGTCTTTTAACCCCAGTGACACCAATGATACCATGATTTAACAAAGGGGGTCCCAAAGACTTTCATGTGGACTACTAGGAAACCAGGGCTGATGCTGTCACACATTCTTATTGGTGAATCAAGAACAAACAAAAAAAGATAGTGTCATTTTAATACTCAAGATCTACTTTTTCTTTATGATGGAAGTTACTCTCATGAATGACAATCAAGTCTGCTTCTCTGAGGTGCTGTCCTAGCTCATTTCCATAGTTCCTCATTGGATGTCTGCACACTCTTATTAAAGAACAATGACATCGTTGAGTGTTACTGAGCTTTTAGCTCTACCATCGGTTTTAATATCAACCTGCCTCATTTGCAAGCCTTGACGAAACCTGACAAGGGAATTTTCCTCAACATTAAACATTTGCTGAAATCACAGTGTGACAGGGGCAGGCTGTGGTAGTTCAGTGGTAGAGTGCACACTTCGGGAACTGACAAGTTAAAGGCAGTGAGTTCAAGTGTACCACAGAGCATCAGGAAAGGCATCCGGCCTTAATTCTCCAGGCTCAAAGTCCATATCCACCCCAACAACATAGGGACTAATCATGACACTTAAACCAGACCTTTCATTGAAATCACATTATAGAAATTACGTAGACCAGGAGAAACTTGATTGAGTCTGTTATTAATCATCTCCATTTTAGTATATTTTATTTATTTTAATTTTAAGATACTTTATTATTCCATCAAGGGGGAAATTAAGTTCTCTGCATTTAACCCATAGGATAGGAGCAGTCATCAACTGCCATATGGCACTTTGGGAGCAGTTAGGGGTTGAGTGTCTGGCTCAAGGACACCTTGACATGTTCTCTGCAGAACCCTCGATAGAAGTACCAATCTCTGACCACCAGATGACCGCCCTACCTGCTGAGCTATGCCACCCCCATGGAGTATGGGAATCTGCTAATCCACTGGAGATTACCCTCCGCTGCATGTTTACCAATTTTACTCATCATGCCATTCAGTGGTAAATGATAAATTGACTTTTTCTTCTGAAGCGCTTTTCTAGTCTGCCAACCCCTCAAAATGCTTTACCAAGAATGCCTCACATCTTCTGAGCTACCATGGCCGGATATGAACCCGATATGCCTGACTTCCAGATGCACGCTCCACTGCTGAGCCACCGTGAGGTCAAAAACTTGCAGGATTATGTGGGTTAAAGTTTGTGTAACATTTTAGAACCAAAAGCCATATGATACAACCCTCCCTATTTATCCAGGCTTGGGAGTGGTACTAAAGGGTCCTATAGGGGCGGCATAGCTCAGTGGGTAGAGCGGTCATCTGGCAATAGGAAGGCTGCATGATCGATCCCCGGTCCTGCATACAGCATGTCGAGGTGTCCTTGAGCAAGACACTTAACCCCTAACTGCTCCCCGAGCGCCATATGTTGGCAGCTCACTGCTCCTATACAATAGGTTGGGTCAAAAATGCAGAGAAATCCAAATTTCCCCTTGTGGGAGTGATAAGAGAATCATTTTTTATTTTATTTTATTTTTTTATTTTTATACCAGAGACTTAGCACTGGCGGGTCCAATGCAGTGTGTTAGTTGTTCCTAGGACTGTACTTTCCCAGACAGAGAACTCAGACATTGTTCCTGGAGTCTGTTCAGGTTTGGGGGTCACAGCCCTAAGTGCTCTTATTACCACTGGGACTATTGTGAATCTCAACCTTCCACATCCAATCTAGTTTGTTCGTCAATACTTGATTTTTTTCCAGCTTCTCATGCCATCTCTTCTTTATGGTACCAACAATTAGGATTGAAATCACTGAATAACTACTGCTGTCCTCTGTTCCCTGTCAATCACCACAATTTCTGTTTTGCTAGCCAGCGCCTGCTTGTCAGTCTAGAATTTTAAGTCTCACAGGATTTTAACTCTGCTGTTCTCAACCACCTTAGGTGGTATTTCCCATATACACTCGAGGACTTCAAGACTGTAATCAGAAATTCTTGTGTAATGTCCCAGCTACTTGGTTGTACCTTTTAGTCTCCAATTTCCCAGGTAGTATGTTATCCTATGCTACTAAGTATTGGACTGTCTTACGGGTGTCTTTACATAGCCTGCATCTTGGGTTTGGTCTGATGTGGAAGACCTTGGCCTCAGCCAATCTGGTCCTTAATGCCTGCTCTTGTGCTGCTACGTCCTAAGGCTTTGTTTTTCTCTGCGGCTAACTTGTGCTTTTAGAACCTGTTTATTATTTGTCCTCGTGACAGTAGCAGGCTGAGAACTTTGCTAGCTGCTAGACTATTGATTGCTTCTTTTGCTAGATCCGTTCGGTCCTTTATGATTAGATTTCAGATATCACAAAAAAGAGGTGAATCAGTTCAACTGGATCAGAACTTTATTCGGAAAAGTTTCGTCACTCACCAGGTGACTTCTTCATTCTGAGCTGAAAACAAACATCCCCCTCATTATAAACAGTACCTTGATGCCACACAACAATAGGCTGGTTTCATATGCAAGTTGGGTGATCAACTGCACATTCAGTGGCAATGAGCACCATTCACAAAGAATTGGGGAATATTTGTAATCACGGCATTGTAAGACGCCGATAGATGTACTCTCAGGCCACCACCCCAGTCTGCCAGTCTGCCACGTGGAAGGCAGACATCATCTCAGCCTACGCCTCCCTCCTCTCTCTCCATTTCCTCGCCCTCACCAAGACCTGGATTACACCAAACAATACCACAACCCCTTCAGCACTCTCTTCCTGCAGAACTCTCTTCCTCCTTCTGCTTCTCTCACAGCCCCCGTCCGTCTGGCCGTGGTGGGGGAGTTTGTCTTCTGCTTTCACCCTCTTGGAAGTTCTCTGTTCTCCCTCTATC
The DNA here is from genome assembly GCA_900302585.1 of Regalecus glesne. Lineage (NCBI taxonomy): Eukaryota > Metazoa > Chordata > Actinopteri > Lampriformes > Regalecidae > Regalecus > Regalecus glesne. Next base: position 3,218 of record OMLC01091745.1, on the reverse strand, counting down.
TCACCTCTCTATCTCTACCTTTGAACACCACTCTGTCTCAATATCCTACCCTGTTAGCCTCTATATTGTTGTCTTGTATTGTCCTCCTGGACCCCTGGGAAGCTTCCTCGACGAGCTAGACAGCCTGCTCAGCACCTTCCCAGAAGACGGCACTCCTCTGATCCTTCTAGGAGACTTCAACATCCACCTAGAGGCCTCCCAGTCGGCCACTTTCCTATCCTTATTCCACTCATTCAACCTCCACCTGCTCCACTCCCCACCAACACACACGGCTAGAAACCTCCTCGACCTGGTCATCCTGAGGAACTGCTCCTCCTCCAATCCCACAGTAACCCCTTTGCACCAGTCTGACCACCACTTCATTTCCTTCTCTCTCCCTCTTGCTCCCCCATTGCCCCCCCTCCTTCATACACCCCTGCTGTCATGGTCCGCCATAACCTCTGCTCCCTCTCTCCTTCCTCTCTGGCTTTTAAAGTCACTGCCCTACTCCACCCTCCTGAATCCTTCTCCAGCCTTCCCACTGACTCTGGATCTCTCACCCTCCTCTCTTCTCTCTCCTCAGCACTTGACTCCCTCTCTCCTCTAGTCCCCAGGCTGTCACGCTCATCTCCCTGCTGTCCTTGGAAGTCACACCCTCTTCATGCTAATCGGGCCAGCCTACGTGCAGCAGAGAGGAAGTGGAGAAAATCCAGGGCCCCTTCCGAACTTTCTACCTACTACACTCTGCTTGCTGCCTTTTCTCGCGCTGTAACCTCTGCCAAAACGAATTACTACCAAACAAAAATTCAGAAATCTATCTCTAACCCTCATGAACTGTTGCTGATCGTGTCTCCGGCTCTCCTCCACAACTTCGACACACCCCATCCTGATGTCCTCAGTCGACTGCTAGGGTTCATCAACTTACCTACAAGAACCCTGGTCATCTTGACAGTCAAAGCCAGATCTTCTCAAAAAATTCCCTGACCCAGAGTGCAGTTTTCCAGCATGCCCGCCTCTCACCTTTGATTGATTCCTGAACTGTTGAATCTTGTTTGTACCTGACCTTGTTATTTTGATTCTGGATGTTTGCTCTATGCCAATTGCCTGACCTCAATACTATTGTTCCTTGAACCATGTTAATTATAGGCCCTGCTGGGCAAACTATTGATGTCTGTCTCTTGAGTTGTGTGTTCAACCCTGAAGCATTACATTACATGACATTACAGACATTTGGCAGACTCTCTTATCCAGAGCGATGTACAACAAGTGCATGGGGTCAAGGTACAAAGGATACTGGAGCAACACTAGAAGCTAGATAACACTCCTAGTGCCATCATGAGACTCCAACACAACATCAACTAAGAAACACAAACCTAAAATAAACTAACAAGATTTCATGTACCTAAACCAAGTACATCAAAATCAAGAAAAGGAATAGAGCTAAAACTAGGAGTTAGAACTAGGACTGGATGGGGAGGAGGAAAGGTACAGGTGGAAGAGATGAGTTTTTAATCTGCTCTTGAAGATGGTCAGGGTTTCTGCTGTTCTGACTGTCATGGGAATGTCATTCCACCAGTGAGGAGCCAGGACAGACAGTAGTCGTGACCAGGAGGTGCAGATACGGAGAGGGGGAGGTGCCAAGTAACCAGAGGAGGCAGAACAAAGCGGTCTGGTTGGTCCATAGGGTCTGATGAGCCTCTGCAGGTATCCAGGTGCTGACCCCTTGACTGACTTGTATGAAAGCACCAAAGTCTTAATTTGATGTGAGCCATAACAGACAGCCAGTGGAGGGCAGTGAGCAGGGGGGTGACATGGGAATGTCTGGGAAGGTTGTAGACCAGGAGAGCAGCAGCATTCTGGAGGAGTTGTAGCAGTTGTAGCAGTCCTCCTTCACAGTCTTGTAAAGGTGCCATATCATCTTTGAGGTGGTCTAGATGGGACCAAGCTTTGGTGGTTTTAGCTGTTGGTGTGTGAGTTCTGTTGCCCTGAATGTTGAGACTCGTTAAGAGGTGACCAGGCTTAAGGCAACCGAAGCACAGCTTTCCAGCTTGAATAAACTTGACTCTGTCTGAGAATAACCTTTCAACACACTTCCTGCATTTGAGCAAAGTGTGCCCAGTCTTCTGACAGAAACTGGGAGTTTTAACAGTCTCTTCATTGGAGCCTGTAGTCTTTGTCGTCAACACTTTGATGTCTCTGTTATTTTAGCTTTTTGATTTCTTTACATTGAATTACATTACTTTACATTACAGTACATGCTGACAGATGTTTCAATCCTAAGGTGGCGCAACCAGTAGACGAAGCTGCTCCAAACAGGTCAACGTTCCTTCCGTAGCTTGAGAGCAAAGTTTCCATATTGCCATACTCCCACCGTAGGAATCGTACATGATCTTCGTCTTCCTTTTTCAAATGAAACTGATTAACCGTCCTTTCTGGTGGTAGTGAGGCTTGCAAGCAGCCGTACTCAATGAGCAGTCCTCCTTCACAGTCTTGTAAAGGTGCCATGTCATCTTGGAGGTGGTCTAGATGGGACCGAGCACTGGTGGTTCAGGCTGTTGGACTGTGAGTTCTATTGTCAAGAATGATGTCACGTGTGTAGGTTGGTGGTAAAGCGATGTTCTCGTTGGAAAAAAAAGCCACAGACTTGAGGGTTATTTACTCTCTGAGAGTTTACCAGTGTTGATCTTGAAGTCATAGTAGAGAGTTTTAACTTGACTTGCTTGTTGTCAGTCTCCATAGCCTCAGCTACTTCACTGAGAACAAAGGTCAGATCACTCTGTGAATCCAAAAACGCATATATAAGTACTTCTTGTGCTGGTTAAGCAGCAGCTGAAAGTCTGATAGTGATTATTGCAGATATTTGTTTATTTGTTTCATCAAGCATCCCCTTATTTGATGGAATTTGGAATCATGTCTTGTTGTGTTGCTTGGGGTCTTTCTGTATACCTTTGTTGACCTGTAGTTTGTTTCAGTCGTGGTGCCTTTTGAGGCCTTTGTCTCTTTCTTCATGCAGACAAGTAGGACGGGGTTTGTTGCACGCGTCACAAACGCTCCCTTGGTTGAGACTCTTTAAGAGGTGACCAGGCTTAAGGCAACCGAAGCACATTTTTCCAGCTTGAATAAACTTGACTCTATCTGAGAATAACCTTTCAACACACTTCCTGCATTTGCGCAAAGTGTGCTCAGTCTTCTGATAACATTTGCAGGTTTTCATACTCTCTTCATGGAGCTTGTAGTCT
>OMLC01091744.1:0-10782 GCA_900302585.1 Regalecus glesne | reverse complement strand
TCTTTGGGGAGTTTTCACAAGCGCTAATCTGAAGAGCTTCTCACTTTGATTAGAAGTGAGAGAGGAGGAGGGCAGAAGGAGGAGATGCGGGGGAGGGTGGAAGGGGAAGGAAGGCAGAGAGAACCTGTGAGACGCTGAGCAAGAGGGAGGGAGAGAGAGAGAGAGAGAGAGAGATTTTCATCTAGTGTGGTGAAGAGTGGCACACACAGTGTGGTGAAAATTTACTGTGCCTGCAGGGTGAAGCAGGGCTTGCATATTAGAGAATACGGCACACAATAATACAGGAAGCTTGGAGTGCAAGGATATGGTTGTGTATGTCAGGTAATTGTATAATCTACATGCACAAATACAACAAGACCGGCAAACACAAACATAAAAGCACAAATCTCTCTCTCATTCTCTGTGCCTCACACACACACACACACACACAAACAGAACAGTTACCAAAAGGTTGCCAAATTAAGGTCAGAAAGTGGAGCGTGGCCCAGCCACCAAGGCTTGTAAATACCACTGGTGTCGGGTGTAAATGCCACTGGCCCAGTTGGATTGCACACGGCCTCCACAGCCAGAGGCCAGGGGGCCACAAATTGGGCATAGGGAAAAGAGAAAGAGAGACAGCAACAGAACCCTAACATACACACCGGGCATGAAAACAAACACACCCATACACAAGCACACATAACCCTTCTTTGGCAATACAACAAGCTAATGCAATCTGAGGTTGGTGGGGGGGGTCCAAGTCTGAACATCACCTATAAAGATCTAATTGATTGCTTTAATATGTGCCATGTGGTGAGATGTGTTTAGGAGTGCCCTGCAGAGAGCGGCTGCTGAGCCATCAGTATAATGGAAATGATAGGCTAATAGCAGCCTGATAACTTAGTAGTTAGCCATCATTGCTTCAACAGCCGCTTAAAGCTACAGTTAAATAGCTTGACTTCAGAGATGGGCACTTCAGACTTTAAAAGATACTTCTAAATATCTACCCTCCGACAGTCTGTCTCGCCCTTTTCCCAATTTACAGCTTGCTTGCTTTCTTTATCTTCAATCCCCTGCTGTATGCTTCCTCCTTTCACATGGGCCCACACTTTGTAAGGCTGTGATAAGGAGAGACCAGCATGAGCAGTCAGGAGAGAAAGAGAAGAGGAGGAGATGGTGCTTAACGCATCCATCTTGTCAACTAGCATTTTTGAAGTCGTTCCTCTTCCCAGGATAATTTTTTTTATTTTTGTATAATATCAGTTACATCAAAGTCGGGGCTCATGAGAGAGATGGAGATAGAACGACAGGAAGACAGCCCCAGCCCTCGGGGAGAGGTAGCTCATAATGTGATATATAAACAGGAAAAGCTGCTTTGAGTCACTAAGCTGTGCTATGTGTACAAAGTGGGGAGGGTAGACCGAATCATTCTGGTCATACCTCTTCCTCCGTCTTTTCTCCTCTCACTCTATGCTGCTTTACATGATTAACATGCTTTCTAAACATAGATGTGTGACCTCCGTGCCCTCCCCCCCTGGCCAAAACTCCAAATGTGCACTTTCCCACCACTAAAACATAAAGCACACCTACCTATCAAACCACCTAAACACTTCAGAGACATGTGTGCATGTATGTGTGCACACGTTACAGGGAAACGGAGGGGGAGGAAAAGGAATACGTAGCTGTGACTGAAAGATGCGATGGAAGAGAAGAGTGGGTGGAAAAAGTGTAGGTGGGCACACATCTCTCCTCGTCCCTCCATCTTGGTTGTTTATTCATTATTTTCTATGGGCCTGGGTGACACATGGCAGAATCACAGACATGCATGGCATCTGCAAAGAGCTTTCAAGCTAATCGACCAATCCCTCAATTAACTAAACACACGTGCGTACATAGGGTAGCGATGCGCTGCATATGCACATGCACGTACACGCTTGCGCACACTGTTGCTCTTCCTCCTGGCTCATGTCATACAGCTGGGAATATTTAAACTGGTAATGGGGCTGAGAGGTGAGAATGGAACACTAGTTGCCTGGCTGGCCGGGAATCCAGGCCAAGCGCTAAGGAAAAGGCCCATTCCGCTTAAAAACGGGATCATCTCCACGGAGGAGAAAAGGCAGCGGGGAGATTAGGCATACAGAGCCGTAATGCACTTCATTTGCATGTAAAACTGGGAGGAGAGAGACTGAGATGGAACGTAGAGAAACGGTGGGACAAAAGCATGTGCAGGTGCACACGTCCGTGCATGATAGCGAGTGAGCCGTTATGCTTGGCAGCGTGGCCCAACGCGAGCTCACAGTCAGATGTGTTTGAACCTGATAAGGCCTGATGAATAAGCAGCCTCTCAACTGTTCCCCAACCATAAAGAGATGCTGAATGAAGGAGCGTTCACTGTTTCTCTGTTGAAAGTGCAGGCTGGAGCTTAGGAGAGGGAGCACAGCCAACCTAATTCACTGCTAATGTACGGGCTTAGAAGGTGTGATTTGGAACTAAACGTGAGCACTGGCACACACACGGAGACACAGGCATGCACCCTATAAACATCCAATTACTCATTGTCAAAAGTCATACCTGCATATCCAGAAGCCATCTCAAACATGAGCAATAGGCTGATTGTGTGGACACATTCACAGATTTGATGTTGCCACACAGCTCAGGCCTTGTAGTTGACGACTAGGAACTACAAAAGAGGATAGCTAGGAGAAATAATGAGATGTTGAGATACTTTTAAAGACATAAGTAAGGGAGAGGGGAAGGAGACCGAGTTGCACGCCAACCCTCCGCCTTTTCTTCCAGCGTTGGTGACCCAGAGCATTAACCTTCCTCTGTCTGCCGTCCCCAGCCTCAACAGCACATGATTTATTAACAAGGCCTGCCACTGTGGACTACACAGGAACACATATACATAAACAGAATTTATAAGAGTACACACAAGTTCAAAGCAAATACTAATATGGGACAATTACCCTTAAACAAAGCTGTGCAAGCCCAAGTACACACACACACACACACACAAATAACCCAATGGAGGGGGTCCCTGCTCCTGAATTAGTCATTGAAACGCTTTATTCGTATGCGTTTTATGAAGTCTAAGGGGAGTGGGGCTCTACGCCCACACATCCCATATGCAATCTTAAACTTCCCTAAAAAAAACAACTGGTGCCTGCATGCAGTTTCTTTGCAGTGACCCAAAGGCGGTCTATAAGCAGAATACAAATGGCCAATGGGAATGGTGGTTGAGGGTAGGTGGACCAGGAATGGAGGGGTAGATGGAGGGATGAAAGGAAGAATAGATCTGACAGCAGTAAATAATGATGCTTCTACCTCGCTCACCTATTTGGACTAGGGATGTCCTGAACCAATCGAGGCTTAAAGCGATTGATTGGTAGCCACTATATTACACTAGACCATATTTTGATTCTTGCTAAGGAGGTAGGGTGGTTGTGTAACAATCAGATGATCAGTGGTTCAATTCCTGGTTCCTTCAGAGAGCATCTCTTTATGTCCTTGAGCAAGACACTGAACCCCTGATTGCTTGGAACAACAAATAGAAATTACTCTGGTGGCTAAATCTGGCATATTTGCATTCTAAATATTCATGCACTACACCCATAAAAAGAAGATAATTTTGTGTATTTTATGGCCTTGCTCTCCGATTACACGAGCTATCATATAAAAAAAACATTTCAGGGGATAAGAAGAGCTCATTTGTTAGTCTTCTGGGTCTCTTTTCTATTGGTCTGAATCTTTTTTATTTCATCTATAAAAGCTATTTAGAGGACAGCATAGCACTGGAGGCAAGGCTGTCATCCAATAATTGGAAGACTGGTGGTTTAATCCCTGGTTCCGTCAAAAAGTATGTGGAAGTGTCCTTGAGCAAAAAACTGAACCCCTAACTGCTCAAGGCCTCCAATAGATAAGCGACCTGTCCAAAGTGTTTTCCTGCCTTTCAACCAATGAGCGCTGGGATAGACTTCAGAAGGACTCTGTGACCCAACTTCAGATAAGTGGTTGACGATGGATGATAACTCTTCAAGTAGATTTTTTTAAATTAAAAAGATTGATTGATTGTCCTACAACTAATCTACATAAGCGCCTCCACAAAAAGAGTGCTTGTGAGCAGTGCTGGCTGAAGCCTGTGCAGTCCTTTACAACTGACAAATGACCTTGAGCCAAGGAATTATTAAGCCACAATATAGTGTCAAAAAAAGCATAAAAAGTGACCTCTTTTGCCTCAGACTCAAGGACACCACTGATCAAACTGCACTAAAATTCTCCACATCTCAGTCACTAAATGCTCATCACTTTAACTGCAAGGCCTACAGCCATCGACACTGACATGTATGCACCCAGGGCAGCATAGATGTGACCACAGACACATGGTTTGTGATTTCTCCCCAGTTGATGGAGCATTAAAACAAAAGCAGTATTAAAATAGGACTAAAATGAGACAAACCAACTCGCATAGTAATACACACACATGGACACCCACACACATGATATCCACCCTAGAGGGAGGGAAATTGATTTCTTCCGAACACAGTGAGATCAAAAGACTTATTATAATTGGTTTGTAAAAGCAGCTGAGCTCCCCCAACCCAGTCTCACACACACATCCACCCAGCTCCCACACGTAAACAGGGACAAACCTTCACTTGATCTACAATAAAACTTATTTGTGGGGGAACAAAAAGAAGCCTGTGCTGATGAGATTCGGGAGATTGACTATACATGTGTGGGCATTGGTGGAGCTGTAGGGCATCACAGTAAGTTCCTTCTGGTGGTACAGGGTGGTAAATCTCTGCTGAACACAGAAAGCAGGTCACATTATTACAGTATAGGAGGAGAGGACAGAGAAGTCTTGGGGGAAGCAGGGGGGAATGAAAATGATCCTCCCATTATGAGGATTAATAATCATATACGCTCCTGGCCCTTTTCTCTCCTATTCTCTCTCTCCAACCAAATTAATCACCAGCACTCCCCCTAGTCCTCGCCTTTCCCTTTACTCATCACAGACTGTTTTTTTAAACTTTTCTTTCTCCCCGCCTTCATCCACACCTCTCCTCTGAGTCTTCCTCTCTCCTTCTCCTGCTAATTGGGCTATCTGAGGTGCACACATCAAAAAGGACCCTGCCATCAGACATGGAGCTTGAAAAAGAAAGGAACATGGACCAAGATGACACACACGCACACGCACACGCACCAATAAGAGAGACAGAAAGAGCAACAATTGCAAAAAGGACACCATGAAACATTAAAAAGTAGAAAATGGATATGAAACTATCAAAGAGGAATTGGGAGAAATCAGCTTATAGCAGAACACAGGGATAAGCTCGCTGCCTGGAAACATCTTACACTTCACAACCACAAAGACTTTCTTATCTCAACAGCAGCCAGACCAATTACAACCACAAACAGTTATATCGAGGCCGTCTAAAACAGGAAATACAATGCTGCAGAGAAATGGCGACAAAACACTTTACAGTTAAGAACATTTATTTGGTATTTAAGTTCTAAAAAGTCAGGGTATTAGGCACAAATAAAGGAGTCTGGGCTGTCGGAGACAAAAGGAGAAATGGTTGTGGTGTAAGGAAAAATATCCCATGGCTGAGTAAACAAAGGGAAATGAAACCTAACCACTAAAAGTAAGAAACATGAGCATGGTGTAGGCAAGGTGGCACAGCTCATGAAGTAGGATGGTCATATAGTGATCACAAGATTTGTGATATGATCCCCGTTTCCTGCCGAAATAGTGTCAAAGTGTCCTCGAGTGAGACAATCCACCCCTAAATCCTTGGGACAACAGATGAGAATTAGCCTTGTGGGTAAATCTGGTGTATTTACATTCTAAATGTTCATTCATATGCACTGTCCGTATAAAGGAGATTATACATATGCTTATGAGGTAAATCCAGATTTTGGCTTGGGTACATATAAATGAGGTGAAGGATGAACTAAATGGATATATCACCAGCATGAGCCACATCTTCTGCAATACTATACAAATGTTTTTACATGTGACTATTATTCTCCATGTTGTAGGGGTGAACACAGAGCTAGATGGAGCATGGGGGATTGAGCCTGGAAGCCCTTCCCGACACCCCACAATGGGATTGAACCCATGACACCTGGCTTGTCATTTCCTAATGCATGCACTCTTCCACTAAGCTACCCTGGCTCAATCTTCTTAGATATACTGTGTGTAACAGCTTACCATTACCTATTAGGTTTGGAACTGATTATAATTCAACCTCATTCAAAACCTCAGTTCAATAACAAAACTCAGCATGTATTCCTATTAAAAATGCAATGTGAAAGTCTTTTGGACACTCAAATGTCTTTAAAATGTAATGAGGTCAAACAAATCCTTACATGGAACTACTGAGTGAAATGCCATTACCATCGACCTTAACAAGCTGGTGTGCAGGTCGGGCATCACAAGAGTGCCTCCACAGAGCACGTCTCACGGTCCACCTGACCTGCCAAACAAACCCAAATGCATTTAAGCTAGACTAGTCAGCATAAGAACAACAAAGTGGCCTGCTCAGTGGGTAGAGTGGTTTTCTGGCGATCAGAAGGACGCAGGTTAAATCCCCACACCTGCAGAAGTGTGTCACAGTGTCCTTGAGCAAGACACTGTTCCCCTAACTGCTCTGCCCTGTGATGGGCAGATCATTTCCAGGGCGTTTCCCAGCCTTTTGGCCCGTTGAGCACTGAGATAGGCTCCAGTTCCCTGCAGCCAGACTTCAGATAAGTGGTTGACAATAGATGGATGGATGGAGTAGAGCCACAGGAGCAGTCACGTTATGGTGGAATATCTGTTCTCTAAACACAGTTATAATTAATAGACCCAACAACAGGGCTTTTCAGTGCAAGTGGCCTTGGTTGCCATGGCATTTTGATAGGCAGCTTAAGATCGGAGGCAAAAGATTGCAGATGACAGTCTTCACTCAGACTCGGAGAGACTATTCCACCAATTTTCTAGACATTTCATTTAACCTCTGGCAACAGGCATGGGTGCAAGTCCATAAATAGCCTCCAGCACTTTACCCGTGCCCCCATCCATAGGCTTAATGGTTGTGTCAAGAAGGGCATACAACATAGAATTTCACCATATCAGGTATGTGGACTGACAAGACCACACCGGATTGGTTGAGGCCACCGTTGTTAGATGCCCTCATATGGTACCAATGAAAACTATAAAATCCACCATGGCGATACCCGAAAACAGGGAAAAGACCAAAGTAAAAAGATTCTGCACATTTAATTTACATTGATCTGACCCATAAACAAGTGCTGTAAAAAATGCTCACTCAACTAGCCTGGAAGTTATATTACAAGGTACCAGACGAGGTAGAGAATGTGTTAGTAGGAGGATAATGGCCCGTAGGAAACTCTAGTGGGGCTTTCACACTTGTCCATCTCCTTGGCCCATTCCTCTGAGCTTTCTGCCGTACGACGGTCACTTAAATTCCAGATTTGTGGTAAGTGACTGGTTACTTAATATTTAATACAGGGCAACAGCAAGAGAGTGCCTGTTCTTGCCAATGGTTATGAATCATAGTACCAATTCCCAGGCCTTTTCCAAACGTTGAGGTTCAGGGAAAGATTGTTTTTGTTTAAAAGAGCTCCATTATCATTTGGTGCAACCTCATCAAATGGAGCAACCCTCCATTTGGTGGGAATCGTATAGGGAGCAATGTCTTTCGCAAGAAGTCTAGTTTCACGTGTTACGATTAGTCCCCATATTGTGGGGCTGGACACATATTTGGATGAACTGAGGAGGATTACCACTGAGCTACTTCAGGCCCAAGTGGAACTGGCTGGAAAACTTTAGGATGTATCAGATCAGTGTTAAATATTTATGTAACTTATTGGGATTGAAGACTGGGAGGAGAAAAATAAAGCAGTATTCATATAGTCACCAGTCTGGGCTGATATTATTATTAAAACTTAAATTAATGCGTGTGGTGCAGCAAGCCTTTCGGCAATCTTATTACAAATGGCTTTTCTAGCCATTAATGAAAGCGAAGGGGAAAAAGAAGAGAAATGTGAAGGACCAGGATAGATGAATATAGAAATAGGGATAAACAGTGAGAGCAGGATTGCATGTGATTAGTTGGATCCATGTGCTCTCATCAGTATCCAGGGGAGCCATGAGCAGCCATGGGGTGTGTCTCTTTCCATCAACACTGAGCATTTCCACCGTGCCTCAGCGGTCAAAACCCCTGACCTTGCTCTGGGGAAGTGTGTACATGATTCTGTGCGGCCCTGGCTGCTCTGCTGGCCCCTGCCACCCACAGGAGAAAGATTGCAAAAGTAGGGGGGTCAGTAGCAGGTCTCTGGCTTTGGGTTGCCCTGTGTAGGATGGGTAGATGTGAAGGCAAAAGAGCAACAGGACCAAGAGGTGAGGTAAAGAACAGATAGGTCAGGAGGAATATGCCTGGCCTGCAGCTCAGAGAGAACGCGAGAGTGAGAAAGAGAGTGTCCGTCTGAAAAACAAGATTGATAGACCGTTTGATAGACCCCATTGAAACTATTGTACACACAGAATAAGCCATATTTGATTCTCCGGATCCTCATTTCCCTCGAGAGACCAAGTTTTATGATTAAAATTCATCAGCCAATGGCGTGACACTTATTTTGACATTTGCCACTGGTCACTCGATCAGATAAGACTGTCCTCCATGTGCCCAGATAGAATCTTATAATGTAGACAATGGAAGATGCCGGGTGACAAGTAGCTTTTGACTGCTTCTGAACGCACAGATCAATTTGCCATTAATTATAAAAATGACCTTAAGAAACTTGCACTTTGAAATCCCTTTTTGATTACTTTGGAAATTTCAACCCTTCGAACAACTTTGATTTAAACCCCTGTATCACCTACCTGCCCCCCCCCACTGAACACAACTATGATTCACAGTTGAATGCAGTGACTATGAAAAGATAGCATGAAACAACTAAACAGATTCTAAATTATGGAATTCATTTTTTGACCACTACACACACACACACACACACACACACACACCCTCACTTCATAATTAAAAGTCCAGCCACACACACTTACACAGGCATGCACCAACACACAAAAAATACATTAAACCCATTACAGCTAAGGGACAAATCTTCTCTCACTCAATAAATCATTATCTTATCCATCAGGATCATGGAGTCAGGTTGCATAATACTAACAGGCGTCCTTACCATAGTTGAACATGTTCTCCAGTCTCCAATTTGTAAGTGGCAAACATATATTTGTTGGAAACAACATCATCAAAACTTAGATGGTAATGTGGTGATGCTGTATAACATACTACAGAATAGTAGTAATACTAGATTAGTCCCCACATTGAGAAGGTGGACATGGACTTAAAAGGAGCATAAGGGATTAAGGCTGGATACTCTTCCTGATGCTCTGCAGTGGGTTCAAACCCACAGCATCTGGCTTGTCTGTCCTGAGGTGGGGGCTCTACCACCACTACCAGGGTGCAGACTAATTACAGATGAGCCTTCGGCACACGAGGGACAATTGCTGCTCCTCTTTTGTCAAGTTTTTGGTCTGAACAAATCAGTTGCAGCAAGTCTATTTCTCTCTGCCTTCTATATAGAACCGTAGTGTATGATTGTTCAGCTCTTGTATTGACTGTCTGTCCACAAGAACTGCTGCATCATCGTCACATTTCAGATGGATAAAACGGCAAGACAAGCTGCACATCGCAGCTTTGAATCCTATTCCACTCAGACATCAATTTCATTTCCAATTATCCAAAACATTCAAAAACTCAGCAACATGTACACTTAGGAAACAACGACTGGAAATACACTTTTAAACTCCAAAGTGCACACAGATGGACAGACACACACTTCCACATGGATAAACCTCCAGACTGGTGCGGGGCTATGAAAAGGCCAGAGTGTCTTAACAGTCAGCTCTCAGAAAAGGTTATTAGACATCAAAGAGAGAAGGCGGCTATCTCAGCCGATCAAAAGGGGATGCGGGGGCAGTGCGGGGAATCTGGCACTGACAGGCTGACATTAGGGCTCACCTTACAGGTGAAAGCAGATGGGACAGCTGCCAACAATGGCATTTCACTGATATATCCGGCTGACAACAGCCATGTATGTGCGTGACTGTGTGGGTTTAAGTATAGGTAAAATCAAGATAATTAAGGAACATAGTGTGCATCCTTATTTTGGCCTCTGTGGGTGTACATGTGTATGGAGGTTGCCTCTCATCTCAAGGTGGAGTTACAAATAAAACACACACCATACATGCATAGAGTTGGTCAGTCAAGTTCCCGATGCACTGGCCGTTATGAATATGGAGGAGCAGAGCAGAAGGCTCGGTGACACTAGGACAAGGTGATATGGGTAGACAGGTGTGTGTTTGTGTCAGCGGTTTTCTGCCAGGACAGCAGGTGGTTAGTCAAAGGACATCGCCAGCCTTCTACTTATCCCCCTTCTCCTCTTTCTCCTTCAGTACCTTTGTCTATGCCTGTCTGTTTGTAGTCAAGTCCCAATCTGTCTCACCCGATGGCGAGTGCCCACAAGCCACAAACCTCCTCAAGACAAACACGCAGGTTGCATTGGTTTATTCATGGACTTGTGAGATGCTGTTTTGACACACTGGTGTTGAATAATGTAAATGTGCAGTTTGCTGTCCGCAGAGAGTGGGGAAAGGGCGAGAAAGCCTCTGGAGGAAGGGGGGAGAAGAAACTTACACTGTGTGTGTGTGTGTGTGTGTGTGTGTGTGTGTGTGTGTGTGTGTGTGTGTGTGTGTGTGTGAGAGAGAGAGAG
>OMLC01091741.1:0-10670 GCA_900302585.1 Regalecus glesne | reverse complement strand
CAGACACCCACACACACACACACAAAGATATATATATATATATATATATGTATGTGTGTGTCTGTGTGTGTGTGAATATATATAAACAAATAAAACATTTTTTCATTAAGAGACCATTAAATGAAAGGAATGGAATCCATTGCTTTGTACAAGAGACAGTGCAATAAAAAGTACTCATACCTGCAGGGGACGCCAAAACAAATAATAAGCCAGACAGACTCATAAATGAGTTGTCTTGTGCTCCACCAGTAAAAACATTGACTAAACTGTTCATGTGGAAATTTTACTTGTATGTATCTCATACCATTCTTTGCCCTCCACATTAAGTAAGAATTGCATACCCTGCTTATACTGTTTTACATCCTCATCATCTCATGACCTTATATTCATAATATAATCTACTCCCATCAGGTTGATGCTATCTGGTTCTAATTGAATACAGGAAAAAACTGAAGAGTCATAACAAAACATTCATCCCCGTATCACTGACTCTGCTAAACTCAGGATATAAGGAGGTTATGAAATAAGGGGCTGTGTTGCAGGTACTTGAATGCACTCTATGTCTGCATTGGTCTGTACTTTATGGTATGTACTTTATGTCCATTACTGTACAATGATAGATGTATTCTTATGCAGCAGCCTCTATGTGCAAGACAGATTTTATCTCAGGAAAAATAAAGCAATTGTCCATCCATCCATTGTCAACTGTGAAACAGGGTCACAGAGGAACTGGACCCTATCTCCGTTCTCATTGGGTAAAAGGCGGGGTACAGCCTGTATAGGTCACCAGTCTATCACAGGGCAGGGCATTTAGGGGAATAGTGTCTTGCTCAAGGACACCTCGACACGCTTCTTTTCAGGACCGGGGATCGAACCTGCAATCCGATCGACAGGCAACTTCTCTATTCACTGAGCCATGCCACCCCTTTACAGCAATTTTAAATGTTTAAATGGGAACATACAATCACGGTGTGGCACGTTGGCACAGCGGTTAGCACTATTGCCTCGCAGCAAGAGGGTCCTCGGTTTGAATCCCATTCCATAAGCTCTGTGTGGGGTTTGAACGTTCTCCCTGTGTCCATGTAGGTTTCCTCTAGGTAGTCCGATTTCCTCCGAACATCAAAAAGACATGCATGTTAGGATTAATAGTCCTGCTCGTGCCCCTCAGGAGGGAAACAGGAAAAAGAACTAGAGTTGCTCCATGGCCACAGCAGCTGCTCGCTGCTCCTATACAATCGGATGTTAAATACAGAGAACACACTTGATTGTATGTATGTACAATGACAAATAAAGCTTCTTCATCTCAATCTAGACTTTATATAAGATTCAGGTAGATAGAATGGTGGTTTGGTGGTATGTCCAATATAGCAACATGTAAGGATGCCTCTGCAGCCAACCTAATATTACTATAGGGACTGACCAAAAAAAGTTCACCGTCCATGCAAACACACAAACTAAACTCCACAAAAGCATTGAAGCACACCTGCCTGGAGGTACAGTAGCTCTCTTCATTGTCTGTTTGAGTTTCAATCTAATCTTCTATTGTCCTCTTGTAGCACCGGTTTCTTTTTGTTTTCCCTCTGAATCAGAGGGTTGACTGCCTACTCTCCTGCTACATTAAACAAAACCCCATCTACTTACAGCTTTGTGATCTAAGTGATGAAACTACTGTTTTATAGAAGGAGAGTTGTGAAAAGAAAGTACTGGTAGCCAATCTTAACACAAGGACGGTAGGTCCACCAAGCAGCATCCAAAAGTGTCAGTAGACACATCAAACATGTGTAAAGAATCAATTGATTCTTTTTAAAGTTGTTGCTTAAAAAAGTATGACTCTGGAAGCTTTTGAGTGGTGTTCCACCAAAAAGTCCAGTTATCTCTGATCACCTCTATATGTAGTCCATCCATCCATCCATTATCAACTGCTCATTCAAAGTTGAGTTGCAGAATCATGTTTGAATCTATCCCAGCACTTACTGGGTGAAAGGTAGGGAAACACCCTGGACATGTCACCATTCCATCACAGGGCTTGAGCAGTAAGGTGATCAATCTCTTGTTCAAGGGCACTTCAACACACTTTCTACAGGGCCCTAGAATTGAATCACTAATCTTCCGATTACTAGATAACTGCCTTACGTCCTGAGTAATGACACCCCTTCCATATGTAGTATATTTGAATTATACGTATTTGTGCACATATGTATGTGGGCCTGTTTTCAAATGTGCCCTAGAATTTACACCGCAGAATATGGATTTGTTGTGTGCATGCACATCTGGGGCTAGCTTGTGCTTTCGTGTACAGATGTACAGCAGCTGGACCAGGTGTTAGTGGGCCATAGAGATGTATAATCCCCCAGCTTTTCATGTCCTCTATAAACTATACCCCTGTGGATCTAATGGACTCAGCCATCACCAGGATTGTGGCATTAGGTCATTAGAGTAGATACAGTTAAGCCATTGTCAAAGAGAATTTGTAATGTCAAAGATGAACAGCTGAGAGAAACATTATTTGGATTATATAGTATAATGGCACACCAGCTTGCTAAATACTAACCATCCCAGATGTAAGCAATATGATGGATGAACAGTTGGTACAGGTAATGCACAGAAAAATTAGCATTTTTCCTAAAAGTCATTGTCGAGATTGGTGTGTTTGGTCCATAGTGTTCTCAAATGATATATGGACTCATTTTTATATAGCACTTTTCCAGTCTAGCAACCACTCAAGGCATTTTCCAGTGCATGCCATACATATATTTATTCTAGCATGGGGAATAAAGGCCAGATTTCCTCCCTGATGCCATGTAGTGGGATCAAACCCGCAATGGCTGACTTGGAGCTGCACACTCTACAATGGCCCTTGAAGAATTCCCCCTTGAAGAAATCTTTTACTCACAGGGGACCAGTTACAATCACGTTTGCTGATAATAACATAAAAATTTGAACAGCTGACATTCTTATAATAACAAATTTGCTATAACTAAATAACTTCAAAAATTTGGAGAAGCATTTTACACTCACGATTCATGCTTCATGAATATTTTCATTAACCAGTATTCATTATTTTACCCACAACTGCAACCGACTCTCTCAACCACTCTCATAGAAGCACCTGACAATGGCTATATGGTGTGATGGCCTGTCTCTGAGACAGAACTAGAACAGCTGTAATCATACAGTGTGACAACCAGGAATCTGAGCTATGCAGTAATTGGTTTAAGAGACATTAGTACAGAAAAGCAGGCAACAGGCTTGGACTCAAGTCCATGAATACTGGGATGGCATCCAGCACTTTACCCGTACTCCCATCCATAGGGTTAGTGGTTGTGTGAGGAAGGGCATCCAACGTAACATTTTGGCCGATCATCATGCGGATTGACAAAATCCGTTGTGGGAACCCTTGCGAAACAGGGAACAAGCTGAAAGAGGAAGATGTTAGTACAGAGAAACAAAGAAGAAGAAATGTTGGCTGTATTTTTGACACACTCGGTGCGAGGACATCTGGGCCTTGCTTAGCAGTGCCAAGAGATAGTGTAAGGTATATTCCAAAGGGACTGTACCACCTCATCGTGAGTATAATGGTGCAGCTCACAGCTGCTTAAAGGCTGTGAAGGAATCTTCTTATTGTTACAATGTCACGCGGACATTTGCGGGTTAGCGCAACACGAGCGAAGATCTAGTCAGGAGTGAACAATGTAAGTGCGCGAAATCTATGTTCAGTCTGACAGGACATACATATAGGTGCCATCAAGCAGTGCCCAGAGGCAATGTATACAGCTATTGCTTTTTTCCAACTGGTTTATTTGTTTGCGTTTTCATTTTTGATTATTTCCTTTTTTGTTTTCAGGCTCCCTCATCTGCTGCCAGATTATGTGCAGGAGCAGTACAATCCTCCACCTTTCAACTACTCGGACCCAGCCCTCCACTACATCACCCACTGCAGCCCACGTATCTTAGACAATGTCTCGCCCAGGAGACACCTCAGATAGCACCTACCCTACCCGGAAGAAATCTCCTGTGCACACATCCACGCACAAGTGTGCACATACATACATGCTCACATGAGCACATAGGAAATGAAAGTATTTGTAAACAGATTGCATTTATATGTATAGCACCTTTCTAGCTCCAGCAGCCACTCAATGAGGTTTACAATCAATGAAGGCCTCACACACACATGGTGATCCCAACTGTACAAGGTAACAACCAGCTCAGTAGGAGCAGTTAGAAGTTAGTTGTTTTGCTCAAGGACACCTTGACACTTTTGTGAGGAGCTGACGATCAAACTGGCAAATCTCTGGTTACCAGATAAAGTGCTCTACTTCCAAACCATTATTTCCCACAATATGTGCAGCCTGATGTGCAAATGCACACATCCACACACAAATACATGTACTCACTATATTTTGAGCACTGTTGTATATGTTTAATATATGATGGATGACTCCTATTCATACTGCGATGAACAAGTGATTAAACTTGAGCGACTCAAAAGGTCAATTATATACAATCCATTAATGCTGAGCGATAGACCTGCCAAATTTGAGCTCAAGGCTTTTAGCAAGGACAACAGTTACACTTAAGAGTCTGACCAGGCAGCATATCAACAAATTCTTGGCTGGAGATCCTGACGGAAAGTAAATCACTGCAGTGGTCTTCAGATTCCAGTTGACGGTAAGCCAACGTTTCCCCAGGTGGCATTATTACCATTAGCTTGTCATCATCTACCCTCAAGCTCATATTCTCACATATGAACTGTATTCAGTGCCCACTATGTTACTGCAGATTAGCTAAAGGGTTCTATTCCAAACTGCCACGCATCCATTTTGAAGGATTGACAAAAAAGCTCCACAATTGTTTCTGTTGTTCTTCTGTTGTTGGTCTTTCTGCAGAGGAATTGATCGATATGTATATTTTTGTATCAAATTTTGCAAGGAAACTCTTCAATCATTTCTCTATTCATTATTAGATTTGTCCCCAATCACTCAATTTTACTCGGCAAAGAATTTTAATATCTTCCAGACTGTCCGGAGTAAACCTTAGACGTTGCTACAGTGTGTAAATTCTATGTACATCAGTGAACACGTCACTTTAAAAGTAGAGGATTTTCATGATCTTATTTAATTAATTAAAAAATATGTGACACTGGAAATACAGGGAATATATCAAACTTTATACGCTGCTGTAGTGAACTGTCTCGTTTTATTTAGTCCAGCAAGGCTGATGGGACTCCTGTGACTCGTGGATTTGTTAGCTTGATACAGTTCACATCTTGGCCGCAGGGTAGCGTTGCTGAGTCTCCCATGGAAATACAGCCTATCAATCATATTTCTTTGTGGATATATTTCAAAGCAGCTGCACTGGACGGCGCAGTGCACTCTTCAAATGCACACTCATACGCAGACAGACACCTGCTCTGCAGCCTTCATCAGAAAATGGGCCCAACATGCAAGTAAGCCTGATGCCCCTGCAAGATGAGATCATCTGAGGAGGGAGCGGAGTGCACAAGCCTTGCAGGTCCCTGCCACTGCAGAGACGGAAATTGCTCCCACTAAAACAATGGTCAAGGACAAGGTACAATTAAAGCTATCTCCAATACCCGCTTCCTTGTGGTTACACACTCAAGCACATATGCACATGCGCATACATGCAAACACAAACTGGCCCTGCATAACCTCTGCAGTGCCTTTCCATTCCTCCTGTTTCTTTTCCTCTGCTTAGTGTTTGATAAAGTAAACTGAGATAACGCTGTTAAAAGCAACATGGAGCAGTTGGGAGGAAACTCCTGGAAACTGAGTGAGACGGCGAGAGCCACCCCAAAACAGCTTTGAGTGACGAAGGCATATCGGAGAGAGGACGCAGCAGCTGAAAGAGAACTACAGAAGATGAAACTGTGCGACAGGAGAGCTTTGTAGTGCCTCACTTCTGGTAGACTCCTAGGAGCACTGGTCCATGTGCTACCGAAAGCCTGCAGTGTTTGAACTACAGCTCCACACTGACTGCAGCAGACATCTGGAGGCAAGCCAGGAGAGGAAAGATGGAGGAACAGAGAGAGAGAGAGGGAGAGAGAGAGAGAGAATGAGTTAAAGGAGAAACAGGGAGATTGCAGCTGAGAAAAAGTACGAGGGAGCTAGTATGAATGGCAGAGATTCTATCCGACAGCTACTACTAAGTGGTGTTCTCCTAAAAATCACCTGAAATAATGCAACTGACAAATGCCAGCTCAAGACCCAGTGCTTGACCAAACAAACAGGATGCGCTAGGGGAATAGAATCCTAAGTGCATG
This sequence comes from Regalecus glesne, assembly GCA_900302585.1. Classification (NCBI taxonomy): domain Eukaryota; kingdom Metazoa; phylum Chordata; class Actinopteri; order Lampriformes; family Regalecidae; genus Regalecus; species Regalecus glesne. The sequence continues at coordinate 4,387 of OMLC01091741.1, read as the reverse complement.
CTTAACACTATATCCATTTCATTACAACGTGATTGAAAGAGGCAGGGAATAGCCTGCCTGGTCAAATCCTCTTATCCGATTTGAGGCCATTAATCATTTCTGCCTCATGATGTAATTTTGGAAAACGGTTTTTTTTTGTTTTCAGTAACAGGTAGGTCAGCAAGCCGACGGGATTGGCTCCCAGACAGCTGATCTATTGTTGGACCTTACACCGTTAATGTCCTTATTGTGTGCCTGTAAAACCATAGTGCTGGAGTACCACCATTCATACTTATCGGTGGTGAATAGCGGTGTGGCGCAAGTTTTATTCACCATTAAAGCAGACCTTTAGTCAGCTTATACTTAGGGAAAACATCGATGGCCAGATCCAGCCGAGAAAGGCTGCAGGTCATAAAAAATAGATTCATTCATGAACAAACACACTCCTTCCTGTGTATTTACCAGCAATATGCAAGCACACACATGGGTGCACATGATGACAGGGGAATAGTAATACACACATATTGGCACACATGAAAAAGTAGAAATGAGTGCAAATTTGCACACACAGAACCCAAAGCATGCAGCCACAGGTGCATAGGCTCAGAGAAAAACATACGGACAATGCTCACTCACACAATGCAAAGCTTTCCTCAGTCACAGTAATTTCACATGAATAGCACACAAACAACAGCTTTTTTTCTTCTATGAAAGGTGAACCACTCCCATGGAACGGAGCCAGCAGCTACATTACAAAGCCTCATTCATTAATGATGCCCATGTCTTCCAGTTACACAGTTGAACATCTTCTCATATTTGTCACCTGTTTTTACCCATGCAAAGCCTCACACATCACCTGTACAAAATATAATCCCATCTTCAACCCCTACGCTGAGCTCATTTAAAAAGCGTAATCAGTAATGAGAGTAACTGTTTGTAATGCGCTACACTGCTCTGCCTGCCCCACCTTAAAATTGGATTGACCCCACACACAGGTTTTTTTTGCCAAGGGGGACAATACTAACTGTTATCGGCAGGAGTGATGTTACAGGCCATTGAAAGGTGACATTAATGAAGATGGAGAGATTGGTTCCATGACTACAACCATGCCCCTTCTAAACCAAAGTGACCTTTGAACCCTGCTGCATGGAAATGAAAGCAGCTATTCTGATAAAAAAATGCCCTGGGTAGGGCCATAACTGATAAGGATCCATTCTGTGGTGTAGTTACATTTTTACAGAGCCTGATAAGGGGAGGGAGGGCATAATAGGTCAAATGGCAGGGAATCTATGGTTCTTCCCACCAAGATCTATGCATACACACACATGTACTTGCCAGCTGATGAAAAATTACATTTTAAACACACTTGGCATAATACATACCATCCTATAAAATCAGCATTTGTACACATACTGTATTTCATTTTGAGAGAAAGTCTTCCTAGACTTACTCCACAAAGATTGCTTTCAGGTTTTATAGACCATGAAGTAATTTCTCCTGGGTTTCCAATCTGGCCCATCCATATTAACCTCTAACCTAGAATCACCTTCGACCTGGAGCAAGTCCTCTGAGACTCAGGGAGTATCGGAGGGCATCTCATCAACCAGCCAAACAGCTGATTCTGCATTATGGATGAAGAGCAGCTATAGAAAAAAACTAGAAGGACCAGTCTGAGGGCCATGTTCATACTTAGATGTAATATTGGTGCAATACTTGATAGAAATAATACACAGACTTTGATGTGTGAAAACACCAGAAGACATCTACCCCTTCATAATCACACTCAAGTAGGATCACAAACTGAGCAAGGTATATCCTCATATTGTGCAAACACAATATTTGCCTGGTTTGCCTACCCACAGGGAAATAGACTGAACATACATAAACCTCCACACTCTCCTTCACACATGCTCCAGCTTATCTTGCTCTTGTGACAGATTTAGGCCTTTGTGCCTTCAGAGTTAGATAATCTGCAGAGTGAGAAAAATCCTGTTGCAGAAAAAAAACCAGATTTAAATAAAAAGACCCTAGTGTGCTCCAGATTAGCTATGTGGGAAAGAGACAAGCTGATTCCCTCCACAGCCATGGCAGCATTGCCTCTACTCTAGGGGCAGATTTCATTTTCATGGAACCCACAACTGGTTCGGGACATGGCAAGGGGGATTCTAGTACATTCTCCCTACGGTTCTTTAAAACCTCCCCACAAGGTATTATACCCTCACCCCATCCACTGCACCTCCTCGGAGACAGGTCCAGAGACAGGTGGCCAGTGGGAGACAGGGGGGTAGTGAAGCATAAGAAATCAAGCTATCAGATACTCCCATCCATACGACCAGCAAAATCTGACCACTACCATCTGACAGCAGACTGCTACAGACCCAGTCACATATCCCACATTAGAACACACACACGCGCCTCCTAAGGAGAGGGGGAAAAAACAAACTACTGTTTGTCGTTCCACTCAAGCTCTCGTACTGAGTCCAGCAGCGCACACAACATAATTCACCGTGATAAAGATGTGTGACAGCAGGAACTTTTTATTCGGAGTCACGATGTCTCTAGCTTGGTTTATGGTGACACAGCCTGGGGAGCATCAATGTCAATAAGTTCCACTTGAAAGAAACCCATCAGAATAAAAAGATAAAGGCACAAAAAACAAATAAATTAGGTAAGCTCCTTCTAAGACAGCAGTGTCCTAGTTACGGGTGACACCGGCGATGCTTGGTAAATTAGTCGAAACGATCTCCTCGGGTGTCCCAGGATCAATCAATCGATCAAACTCGATCAAATTTAGCGGCACATTACGCGCAGGAAAACGCACTGCAACGCACTTTACGTTTAATGAAAAGTGTACAGATAAAAATGGGGAATGATATAGGAGGTAAACAGGCGGTAGGAGCCAATACGTGCATTAATGAATAAATAATTTAAAAAAAATAATAACATTTTTGTGAACATCGATTCCTCTTCGGCAAAGCAACAGGTCTTGCCTGCTTCGCCCATGCTGACCGGGATGCCAGCCGACGGGGACGCAGCGGCAGCGCAGACCAAGGGAGTGACGCATTGCAGGTACGAACGAACCAATCAGAGGACACTGTTTCTCCCTGCTACGTTTCTGCCCTGTCACCGAGTAGCAGAAAGTATTCCTGCGCCACTATGTAGATCGATGATGGTGAAAGCTTTAATCCCATATTTCGCAATAAAACTTGTAATCGAGTCAACATGTAGACAATTCTACTTACACTGCTTTTTTAGGGTGGCCAGAACCCTTGTAGTTTGGTTTTGTGAATATTTTAGGATTTAGGAAAAGCGAAAGTCAGCGGAGGGATCCTGAAAAAGAGGAGGAGTTTGAGGACACCCGTTAAAGGCGCGTCCAGTTGCTCCTTTTCTACCAGTGCATTACACAGTTTTTGCCGGCGTTTGCTGTAGTTTCGCCTCGGCTCTTAACGGACTATTTGTAAATCAACTTCAGCATCACGTCGAAATGGTAAGAAAAGTAACAATATATTTCTTTATTGTCGCTCAGTTTCTCCTTTCAGACATGCATTTAAAATCCGTCGATGTTTTTAACGTAACGTCACCATTTGGCCAACAGGAAGCCTAACATTATAACTACCCGCGTTTATCCCCGGCTGTCAAGCGGATCGGGAACCTGTAGTCAACCTAAACCAAGTTTAATGGGTGATCTTTTTTTGGAAAAAACCCCACGACTGCTCAATTGATACTTGTATTATTATATTGAGACGTTTTAGCACAAAATTGCGCCGTAAAAGTCCTCTTAGACGGTTTATTTGCCGGCAGCTATGCTTCCAAGGCATGTTAAAATAGGGTGAGCTCGTGAGCGTTAGTCTTGATCCCAAACGTCAGTTAAAATCTATTGATAACGTCCAACCTAATGAAGAACGAACAATGGTCAGATTTAATTGAGAATTTCCTTAACCCAGATGAGTAAAACATTCTATACCTACAATTATCGCTAGGTGGACAAGCTGGTTCCTCCATGTTTGTTAATGATTTACCTTGTTGTCTGGAAGCTAACAATGCTGCGTTTGGCTAACGCTTACCGCCAAAACGCGACCCGTTCATTGTGTGAGGCCCAAGTAACGTCACCGACAATGAGAACGGAGTCTGTTGAGTAGGCTTGGTACCCAAACTTGCCAGTCATTTTAGTGAACTGATGGTTTGATCACTGCCATGGTTAGCAGCTAGGTTAATATGCAACTGATGTATTTTTTTGGGGGGGTTGCGTTTTTAGTTTCATAATTTTGAGCAACCAGCATTACACACGTGTGTGTGTGTGTGTATGAATGTGTGCGTATGAATGTGTGCGTGTGTGTGTGTGTGTGTGTGTGTGTGTATGTATATATATATATATATATGTATGTATGTATGTATATATATATATGTA
>OMLC01091740.1:0-17111 GCA_900302585.1 Regalecus glesne | reverse complement strand
CTTCCCCGAGTCGTGGTCACAGATCGGACATGATGAAGCGGGTGTTTGCTATGGGGCCCTTTTTTCAGCAGGTCTGTCTGCCCGTTGTCCAAACGGGACCCGGCAGAACCCGGGGTTGACACGCAGGTGAGGACACAAGCGACCAAAAGTGAGAACAGCTCTTATGAGGGTTTTTTCCCCTTAGTACCCTTAGCCCTGACCACCGAATCTTAAATGAATAAATAAATAAATGGATAGATAGATAGATAGATAGATAGATAGATAGATAGATACAGCCTCTGTAGTTCTGCCCGTTGTTTTTGGCCGACAGACTCAATCACACACACCTGCCAGATTCAAAGGGGGAACGAGATGAGCCCGGCCCATTGCGTGAATACCTATCATAATGAGGTTGGAGGCGTACGGGCTTTTCTTTATATGGATATTATCGGTAATGGAAACAAAAGGGACTTCAAACTGAAGTGCAATTACAGGTGTTTTACAAGGAAATGTGTGTTAATGGCAACGAACAGATCTTCGTTCATTTGAAAGTCGTCTTTGACGCCATCTAGTGGTCGATGGTACTAATTAACAGGGTTTGAATCTTGTCCTAAGTCCTTTCTGTGTGTAAGAGGCTTTAGAAGAAACTTTATTCCTTCGTCATTATACATGTATACAACGAAAATCGTTCCATGCATTTAACCCATCCTATTGTATAAGATCAGTGAGGAGCTATAGCACCCAGGGACCAACTCCAGATAATTTTCCTATTGCCTTGCTCAGGGGCAAAGGCTAGAACAATTTACCCTAACATGGCTTTATGATGGTGGGAGGAAACCGGAGCACCCGGAAGAAACCCACGCAGGAGAACATGCAAACTCCACACAGAAAGACCCTGGATAGCCTGGGGTTCAAACCCAGCACCTTCTTGCTGTGAGGTAGCAGTGCTAACCACAGCATCACTGTGCTGTCATGGTCTCCCAGAGTGTGTGAGGATTTCCTCCCACCATCAATAACACATGCATGTTAGGGTGAATCATCCAGCCTGTGCCTCTGAGCAAGGCATTGGAAAATTAACTAGTTGGTCCCTGGGCATTGAAGCTTCTCACTGTTCATACAATGCTGCTATTATACTGCTATACGTTAAGATGGGTTAAATGCAGATGGCAAATTTTACATACATACAAACATACATACATGCATTTTACAATGATAAATGAATAAAGTTTCTTCTTCTTAGCGATAAGTCCAAGAATATTTGCAACAAGACTTCGCCATATTTTTTAAAAAAATCTAACATTGCACGGAGAAAAGTTTGTTAATGTTTTAAATATGAGCATAAAATGCATGAGGCCAACCTCCATGAATCAAAAAGGGAAACAAAACATGTGAACACCATGTACAATAAACATATACTTTTACTTTACAATGTATTTTTACAGGGTACTGTTTGCTGAAAAATTTACAAAGCAGACCTTAAATATTCTATTTTTCATTCCAACTACTGACTGACAAGAAGAACATCCCTTTCAAACTGATGCAAACAAATGTTTAAATTTAGCATTCACAGGCATTCATTTTAGTTAAGACATGCTAGTTAGTCAGAAACACAACACCAGTCCAATTCAATACAAAGTTGTCAGTTTAGGTGTAAAAGAAAAAAAAAGAAAGAGACCAAAACCAATAAATAAAAAACAGAGCTCTTAATTTCCTTACAAGACTTCTCAGAATATCAATATACAAAAAAGAATACTTAAAAAATCTTTGTAGCTTAAATTGCTGTACAAATGCATTCTTTTAAGCAGATCATTTTCTTCCATCACAATATTTCAATGTGAATGCACAAACATGGTCACATTTCTTCTGAGGTCTGGTGAATGAGAAAACTAAATTTACAACTACCGGGGAGATATTCAATTATTTTCATACTTGATCTACTTTTCCTTTTTTTAGAAAAACACGTTGAATCCAAGTTTCAAAATTCTACAGTATTTCATTTCTAATAATAAAGACCAAAAAAATGTTCCTTCACTCTCTTGGCACTTCATACAATCCAAATAACTGACTCATATTAACAGTTCCCCCACTGATATGAGAAGTGACACCTATTTAGTTAAAACTTTGTGATGCCATCAGGTGTAGTTAAGCTACAAGTAGCTAGGAGTGAGAGGGTATGTATTACTAAGCTTTAAACAATCAGCTCTTGGTTTTCTGATATTAGTTTTGGATTTTCAGCTTTGGCTTCCCTGTCTGAGTCAAATAATTGCGAGACACAAAATAACAGTGCCAGTGCTTTGAGCCTGAGGTCCAGCACCTCATGGAAAGATAATGATGACAATCACACCTATAGCCGCAGTAATGGCACTTTGCTATTTTGATTTCTTATATACTGACAATGCTACAATTGCCTAATTGAAATAACAACCCTCCACCTTACAAGCTTTTCTTTGCCAAAACGGCTGGTCTTGAGAGTAGAAAAAAAGAGCCTATTGTTCCACTTCCGAGTATCCCTGGGCCAATAAAAAACCCCTCTTGGTAGGCAGCCATTCATTATATCTTGTGAGACTTTGGTTGTGAACATCAGATTTAGCAGATCTCGTTTAATTGGCTCCAAATTCTCTTTTAAACATCCTGCTCAGTTGGAGGACGAAGCAACGCTGGCTGCCTCATGGGAGGGGTGTTTTAGAATGTCTGTTTCTAGTTAATCAAGAGGAGCAGTCCTTATTTACTGGAAGACTGAGGGGAGAGATCCCCAAAGGGAAACTGAGATGGTGGTAGTTGGGGCTCAGGTGTCCTTACTGAAGGACCCACTGTGCCGCTGGACGTGGTGTGAATCAAAACCAGAGGGACCCGAGTGATGCGTGAGTAAAGCTGCACTGCTTTCCCTCTCCCTCTCCAACTTCTGACACTGGGACAGATCCTTCTGGCAGGGTTCCATGGTGACCGCCACACCTACACCACTCCGGCCAGATGTCATTTGAGTCACCTCAGACCAAGTATCTGTCTCAGGGTCGTAACACTCCACGCTGTCAAGGAAGGTATTGCCATCATAACCTCCTGTAAAGACAGATATTTCCCCATGTCAATTAAATATCTATCTACTACTACGTTTGGATGCTCCTGTTAGGGGGCACAACAGTGAATCAACAATCTCCATCTTTTCCTGTCCTCTGCATCTTTCTCACACCAGCTTACCTGCATGTCCTCTCTCACCACATCCATAAACCTATTCTTTGGGTTTCCTCTTGCCCGGTAACTCCATGTTCAGCATCCTTCTCCCAATATAATAATGATAATTTAATTTCTATAGCACCTTTCAAAAGACTCAAGTACAATTGACAGAAGGTGGGCAAAAAACGAAGCCAACAAAAACACACTAATAAACACATACTTAAGAAACAATAATCCACACAATAATAAAAAAAAATCTGATAATAGGTCATTAAAAAATAAGTTGGAGTGGGAGTGCAAAGGGTGACGGAGATGGTAGGTGGAATTAAGTGAGGTCATAGGTCTTGATGAACAGGTGGGGTTTGAGGTGTTATCTGAAGATGATGCACTGCGGATGACAGGAGTGTGAGAGTTCCAGAGGGTGGGGGCTGTGACACTGAAATACATCTGGCATATCTCTTCTGCACATGTCCAAACCATCTCAATCTTGCCTCTCTTGCCTTGTCCCCTAACCGGCCAACCTGAGCTGTCCCTCTAATAAACTCATCTCTAGCTAGCAATTAGCAAGAACTGAAACATAACAGAATAGATCAAAAGATCAGCAGCAACTTGACCTTGTGAACTAGTGAGCACACACTGATGTATGAAAACGGTTTAATAACTTGTTTATAATTGTTAATCAAGGATTAATGAATTATCTATAACTGAATTATTGTTAAGTGGTACTAATGTTTGTCTATATTACACAGCTGCATCAGTGTTATAGCGGTTATGTGGATCTTCCATTAAACTGCACTATTACAGTTGTGTACTACTAAACCAGTCTACTGGCTAGTCTTAATTGTCACCAGACACTATCGTACTGATCTGATGAGTGATTCTAATTGTCAGTAAATAAAAACATAATATGGTGATTGTTCTTAACAGTCTTTAGACTGGCTTTTCCTGTTACAAGTCACTATTATACCAGTCCATAGCTGTCCAGTCTGATCAGGGCTATATTAATGAAGTATTTAATCTCTGCATTAAGAGTACTCCTATATTGTGTTGAACTTCAAGTTACTAGTTGCTTTTCAAAACTGATTCGCAAAGCTGGTAAGACCGATTTTTATGCAAGAATAGGCCGAGGTCTCAAGGTAAAGGGAGATGATGGGGTTGACCCTGTCACAATGGAGAAGTTGGGTTCCTTATAATGCCCTCAATGGTTTTCTGACAGGATGGGTCTGTGTGGGTGAATTCTTCACTACAGAAGCCACCCCATTCACTAACAGACAACAAAATGTTAGATTGGGCAATCACATATCTTTGATGCTCATCCTGAACCCAGGTGCACAACAGGGCTGTGTGCTTTGTCCCTTTCTCTTCACCCATGATTGCACCCCTACTCCTCCAGCACTATGGTGAAGTTTACTGGTGACACCACTATAGTGGGACTGAAATCCAACAATGAGGAGGCACACAGAGAGGAATTCCAACATCTGATTGAGTGGTGTTCGGACAATAATATGGTCCTGAACACCACAAAAAAAACAAGGAGATCATGGGGCTACGGTGGCTCAGCAATAGCCTGTGTGCTTCCAAGTCAAGTGTTGCCAGTTTGATTCTGCTGTGGGGCATCAGGATAGGGCATCCAACCTTAATCCCCCTTGCTTGTGTAAATGTGAGGCATTCATTGTAGAGTGTTCCGAGGGATCGCTAGACTAGAAAAGCGGTGTATAAAAACGAGTCCATTTACCATTAGGGCGTTGTCATAATCCCCTTTGCTCAGTAAATGTGAGGCATACAATGTTAAGTGCTTTGAGTGGTCGCTAGACTAGAAAAGATCCATATAAAAACAAGTCAATTTATCATTTACTGAAAATAAACAGTTACAGACTAAATCACAGAGCAGTTCAACTTCATAACCATTATGAAAATACAACAGAGGAACCCTTTTCTCACATGAAATTTAAAGACTGATACAGGTTAAAACATAGGATAGCTTTTTGGGTGGGTACACTGTGCCATATTCAGGCTTTTAATTGTATATGTCTAATATCCTTTTCCCATTCATTTCTCAGCCACTTACCCAGAACATAGATTCGTCCATGGTGCGTGGTGACTCCCAGAGCACTACGCCGATGCCTCATGGAGGCAGCAAAGCTCCAAGTGTCCGTCTCCACATCATAGCGCTCCACTGTGTTCAGCTGGTTGGTGCCATCATAGCCACCCATCACAAAGATTCGGTTCCCCAGAGCACAAACACCTTCAAGAAAGGTAAGAGTGGTCAAATCTTACTTTACTTAAAGACTATTTAGCAATTTTTACAGAACATAACCTTAGTAAATATGATAAAACACATGATGTATTCTAGTACTGCTACTGCTGACCAGTACTAATGTATTTTTAAAGCACTTTTAGTCACAGTGGCCCATTACTCTTGAAGAGGTGAATGGAATGGGGAGCTTACATAATGAATACTTTGTGGAGCTGCTATTTATTTATAAAAAATAAATATCCTGACATAAATTGATAACTGAGATGCTGTTAGAGGACTGCTGTAATTCCTTGATAACCATTACAGCGAGCAAATAATGGACAAACCCCCCCTAAAAAAACTTAAATCAAAGCACAGTCATAATACAGGAACTGCATCTGAACTCTGTCGTAAACAACTGCACAGACATACAGCAACAACCAGTTTAAACAAGTTAAGTTACCTTTCACAGTGGGCCTAATAGATTACATTATGTTACATTCATTCTATTAATGATTCCCAAATTGTGTCAGGGGTATTGCAGGGGAGGATAAAAGATGACAAGACTAGTAAACAATATGGTAACAAATGGAATAATGTTGTGAAGGGAGCCAAAAAAACAACCAATACAAATTACCAGATGGAAACCATCAAATTTAAAAGCCAAAGCTTGGACTACAACAGAACACAATTACCCTTGAGAGAGAAAGTGTGTCAGAGAGAGAAGCTGATTGGGGTATTACCACCGCGCGTATCTGAAGCTTGTGAAAAGTGAAGGCACTCAAGAAAAAGTACAGGTTCTTGCAAGAGCAAAATGTAGAGGTTCCCTCAAGGCATACTGTTGAGTACTGGCCCACTTCAAGCACTGGAAAAAAACAAAGCCCAAATGGCTTCATATCAATTCGCCCCTCCTTTAAATGTAGAACCCACACATCTAAGCAGAAGAACAGATACCTCCTGTTTCCACGATATGGTGTAAATTATGATCAAGTCCAACTATCCGACACCAGTTTCCAGCTGTTTGCATAATTTTGGTAACAACTTGAAAGATCAGCCCATTGAGAATAAAAAATGAAAAAATTCCCAACATGACAAGGGGGGAGACTGACAATTTTTGGAAACCACTGCCTATACATACTAGGACATTTTTCAACACCATACCAGCCACCATTTCAACAAGTTTTATATTTCAAAATCAAGTGATTTAATAAATCAAGTGTTTTTATGGTGATGAAGAGACAAATGAATTGGCAAAGTCAAATGGATATGTCATCGTATGTAATAGAGCTCTTTCGCGTATTCTCCTATGGAAAACAAAAGGAAAACACTCCAACTCTCCTCATGTCAATGAAACTCTCAGCCCCCCATCCCCCAGCAATGTCCACCAAAGGAACAGATAAAATCCTTCCACATCCATCTGAATTTTAAAAAAAAGAACTTAAAGAAGCTATTTATGAGGCCTAGATTTCACAATTCCTAAATTTTGTTCAAATCCCATTGTATTATTGAGAAACAGTACAATTGGGATTCTGGAAGACAAAAACATTTTAATTCCAGAAAAGGTCATTTTTTGTAGATAGAAGCTTTTGATTTGATTTTGATTTCTCACCAGCTCCGGAGCGAACGGTGTTCATGGCTGCCATGGTTTTCCACTCATCCTTGTCTGGGTTGTAGCACTCAGAGGAGCTGAGCCGATGGGTCCCGTCGAAACCCCCCACTGCATACAGCAGCCGGTTGATGACAGCCACCCCCACACCGATGCGGCGCGTCAACATGGGGGCTACCAGCTGCCACTGATCCCTCTCCGGGTCATACCTGATGAGCAGAACATGACTAAAAATCAGTTGTCGTCCAGTTTCAGTACCTGCAGTCCGCTGAACAAACGCATTTAATTTTCATTCTGAAATGTTAAGCGAACATTCTACCAGTTTAGGATTTTGCCCTTTCTAAAGTCTTTTTTACCGAATTAATACTTGTTATTTGGCACTACTTAACGTCTATGTGACAGTTTCAGAACAGGAATCAGACACAGACATACAGGGGAATTTTCAGTAGTCCATCCATTGTCAACCGCTTATCTGAAATCGGGTCACGGGGGAACTGGAGCCTATCTCAGTTCTCATTGGGCGAAAGGCAGGATACACCCTGTATAGGTCGCCAGTCTATCACAGGGCAGAGCAATTAGGGGAATAGTGTCTTGCTCAAGGACACCTCGACACGCTTCTCTGCAGCTGTGGGGATCGAACCTGTGACCTTCTGATCGCCAGACAACTGCTCTACCCACTGAGCCATGCCGCCCCTTAGGGGATACATCCATTTTTCCAATTCACAATTTGTTACAGGCCCTTTCTGAGTATTTTGAATCACAGCTTTGGAGCAGGGTTAATACATGCAACATTCGTTGTCGAGATATATTGGCAAGCAGAAACATGACATGAGATGACATGGATGAAGAGGTCATTTATGCTTGCAAAAGTTACTTTCTAGTCAAGTGAAAAACAGTTTCACTCGAGTTTAAATTAAATTTATCTTAGTCTTTAAAGTATAATAGCAAGCTGAAAGAACACCACTTTTGCGATCATATAGACTTATTACTCGAGACTGACACGAATCCTTTTAACATGGCCAATTATGATAAGCTTGCATTAATTAAGACTTCAACTTTTTTCACTCAGATCCTGATTGCTCAAATAAGTGAAACTAAGCACAGTTAAAAGTCATTCAAAATATTCAACTCATCCCATCTTTGAGTATAGCCACATAGGTCAAAACTAAATGCAAATCAATCGAATCAAATCACCTAGTCACTTACATTTCCACACTATTGTGATGAATACAACCATGTGATCCGCCCACTGCATAGATCATCCCATCAATGACGCCGACTCCTATGCGGTTCCTGGGCACACTCATTGGTGCACAGGGCAGCCAGCAGTTGTTCATGGGGTTGTAGCAGTCCAATGTATTCGAGTCCATGTTTCCATCAGGTGCGTTGTTTCTTCCACCGACAGCATAGAAAAGCCCACTGATCACACAGGATGCCAGACCACTCCGGGGTACCTGGAGGTCAGCGAGCCTTAGCCAGGCTCCCGTACAGGGGTTATACGCCTCCAGGAAGCTGAGGGATTGACGGAAGTAGCCCCCTGCTGTGTAAATGAGCTGCGGTACCTTGGGGGTACGACAGGAGTTGACTTTGGTGGGCTTATGGAGGGTGAGGTCCTGGAAGATCTGGGCCAGGTAGTCTTTACACTGGGGATCCCAGTCTAGAGACTGTAGCTGAGCCTGCAGGAAGTTAGGTGTAAGGGAATGGCAGCGGACAGCCTGGAGTAAAGCCTGGACGTAAGGTCGCCGGTTCTCTCGGTCATAGCGTACCCATGCCACACATGCCTGGAAGACCTCCGACTCACAGCGCACGTTGAGCTCATCACGGCTGATGAGAGTCACTAGCTGGCAGTGTGACAGATTGAAAAACTCCTCCTGGGTTGCTACCTGTAAATAGGAGGATAAGGGAGTTCATACAAATGTTTAATGACATATTTAACAGACGTGCTGGGCCCTTAGGAGTACTTCTTTAAGTGTTTAAATATACAAGTGGAGAGAGCAAGGGACCCATGGGAATTTAAGAAAGACATTTGGTACATGCCTGGAGCCAAGTGCCAATAGTAAACTGGGTCATTAATGAGAAAATAAATATCCTTTTTTTAGGGACAGTACACATTAATGAACACTTAGAGACAAATGTGAATATGCTAGATTTAGCCACCAGCCTAATTTTCATCTGCTTTACCGAACAATTAGGGGTTCAGTGTCTTGCTCAAAGACATTTTGACACACCTTCTGAAGGAACCAGGAATCAAACCACCATCTTCCGATAACCAGACACCAGTCTACCTCTTCAGCTATGCCGGCCCCAATACATCCTAACAGGCTATGACTCATGTAACAAAAACGTGAAGATCCAAGGCACCAACTCTCAGGTTTGAATCCAATTTGGAGCTGGCACCATGCAGAAGATTTGATAAAGGATGACTGCCAAAGTAATAAAACATAAACATAAGATATGTACATGCATAGAATGTGTAGGCTGGATTAACAGCACATGTTTAAAATATACAGTTGTAAATGAGGATCTAGTGGCTCTGAGGTTGGTCGATTCATTTTTTCCTGTCCTTCTAAATGCTGATGGTTCTTTAACTACCGAATATGAAAGCAGGGGAAAGCAAAAGAATGGCGTCATCAAAACCTATGGGAAGACCTCATTTGTCTCATCCGTTGAGAAACATTTAGAAGGCTACAATAGGAAACGTGTCGTCCCATCTGGACTGACATTGTTCAGCTAACACTCCTTGGAAGCAGCTGTAAAAACTTTTCAATTCCCCCTGGAGTTCCCAGAGATTTTATTTTGTCTTGATGCATTCTCAATAATCCAGGTATGGAAATCACAAAAAAGAGGTGAATCAGTTCAACTGGATCAGAAGTTTATCGGAAACGTTTCCAAATAAACTTCCGATCCAGTTGAACTGATTCACCTCTTTTTTGCGAAGAGTGTTTGTTGTTTGCGTCACGGTCACAAAAACAACTGGGTCCCTTTCCGTTTATAAGCAGCCTGGCTACTGTCCAAAGCAAGAAGCAACCGCAAGAATCCCAATTTGAACTAAAACCCCAATCTCAGTGCTATAATAAAGGCTGAGTGAAACAACCAGTAGTTAGTAGTAAGTAGGCAGGTTGTGTTACTTACTGATCCAGTAGAAGTAATGCCAACAGGATGTTGGTTTGCAACCCTCTCAAATTCCGGGTGTTGTATCAAATGGTTTCCTTATCAAGATTGGGTTTCCCCCAAGCCAGAGATCGATTCGATACCTGGACACTTGATCAACCTTAACGTAAACTCAAGTTAACCTTAACTTAAACTTAAGCTTAACCTCATATTGACCTTAATTTAATCTTCTGTCTGGCTGTGGGGAAAACCGATCTCGACAGAGAAACAGAGTTCGATACGACACTGGAGCTCCTCGTTCTTTTTCTCTTGTCATTGTCACTTCAGTTGTTCCACAGTCCACTGTTTCCACTACTGGGGGAAACAAAAGTACTATCCTCTTTCTATTTTGGTTAACGCACTTCCTTTGTCTCTTAAATTGAGCCTTTATTTTCCCACGATAGTCCACGGTAAAGGGGCGGCATGGCTCAGTGGGTTAGAGAGGTCGCCTGGCGACCATAAGGTTGCAGGTTCGATCCCTACACCTGCAGAGAAGCGTGTCGAGGTGTCCTTGAGTCAGACCCTGTTCCCCTAACTTCTCTGCCCTGTGATAGACTGGCGACCTATACAGGGTGTACCCCACCTTTCGTCCAATGAGAATGGAGATAGGCTCCTGTTCCCCGTGACCTAATTTTGGACAAGCGGTTGATGATGGATGGATGGATGGATAGTACCCGGTGGTGGACACAACTGTAGAGTGAAAGTGAGGCTTATGGAGAACCAATCAAAACAGCTATGGTCTAATTATTTTATAGCTATTACACTGTCCAATCAACAATTACTTCATAATAATAAGTTAAAGCCAAAAAAAAGTTTTTTCCTGCCACTTTAAGTAACTACTGCCTTCAATAATGTTATACCAAACACCACACATGCAGTAAGTGAGTCCAGATTCATAATTGCGTTTCACAATACCTGGCTGAAGTTCATGTAAATGTATTCCCGGGCCCTCTGGTGGAGCTCAGTGCAGCCTATCTGTTCGGCAAAGTTGGCGATGCCGATGGCGTTGCTTGGGTCTAGCTGCTGGACCAGGAAGTCACAGCAGGCCTTGACCACACTGTCGATCTGGTACATAACCGCACCATTCATCACATGGATCACACACTTCTCCCCCACAGAGATGCTGGCTGTGTAGGCAAACTCTATCAGTCTGTCCATAACCTGAGAGGGAGAGCAAGTGGGGAGGACAGTTGCATAGAGGGTGTATAAAAGGGATTAATGAAGAAACATGGTGGATATAGAATTTTCAATAGACAGATAGTGGAGCGGAGGAACAGCATATGGAAGGGGAATGTGGAGGGGTAGAGTGAAACAATCATGCCAGAGAAAAAGAGAAAAGGAAGAAAAGATATAAAGGTATAACAAGAACAATAGCAACACAATTAGTTTAACTGAGTCAGCTTGCTTTAGCTATCCGATTAGCCAGGCATCATGACAGACTGGTTCACAAATGAGAAATGGAACACTACACACCTCAGTTGTGACATCAAATATCTTATCAGCGGACGTGTTGTAATCATATAATCTCTCATGTTCTGACACTATCTGGGTGTCTCTCTACCACTGTTTCTATTTTTAATGTTCACTTAAAATGATAGCAGCATCTGTCCGGCAAAACATTAACTCGCTCGGAATGTGAACACCCATTCATTAATCATTCAGAAATAACTAGTGAGGTCAGATTAATTGAAATTATGACATTCCTGTTATTAATCTTATCCTTGAATAAATTTCCGCTTTCCTTACTAACCAGCTGACAGATCACATTATCAAATCCAGATTTGATGTGGAAAATTAGTTTAAAAAGCATTTCAACTGCAATGTTATATGAATAAAAAAATGCCACAATAAACAATAGGAATATTGTTAACAGGAAAAGCTAGATTAAGCTACTTCATAACATCAGTGCCTATCCCCAGAGATCCTCACAACAAACTGAAAGGGATGAAAGTCTTCCCTGTCACTCATAAGACACTACATGTATTAGCATGAACATTCCAAATGACATATTTGGTCTAAGGCAGAAATCTCTCAGCCAATAAAACATATGACTCACCCTGGGGTGGATCCCCTCAATGGGCACCACCTCCATACCGCATTCCTTCAGACCATTGGTGAACATTGCCCTGAAAACTGGGGACGATGAGGCCAGCACCACCTTGTGGGCCACAAAGTCGACGGCCTCCAGGTCATTGTAGCGCACACGCAGTGTCACATCGCACAACTGCCGCTCCAGACGCAGCTCATTCATGATGGCGAAGGCGGCGGCCGTGTGGCTCTCGAGCGTGTAGCTGAAGACACGGTGGCCATTGCGTGTGGATGGCGTCACCAGCGCCTTACATTCTGTCATACACTCTGTCATTTCCCTGCTTTCTCCTCCTCCCTCTCCTCCTCGTCCCCCTACTCAAGAGCAACGGGCAGTGTCAAGGGGCATGCTTGCTCCCACTATGGGTGGGCCGGTGGGGCTATCGGTGAAATAAGGGAGATGTTTAAAACCGAGGACCTTAGTTGGAACTAAGATTTCAACTGCAGGTTTGGGGCTTATCTGGGTGTGTGGTCTTTGCCTCTTTGTCAAAGTTAGAGAATAATCTTTGTTGCAAAGAGGGGTTCTCTGACTCTGTTTAACCCTCAAGTCCAGCCACAGTGATCATTAAGCAGCTACACCACATCTCAACGCCAAAGGCTAGTCATGGCTGTTAGCACTGTGGCATGGTGTGAGTTAACGATAATGTGGTGTATCATTGATGTTGTAAGATCTGAATTTCTCTGGATTTGTGAGTGATACCTTTGCCCTTTTATTCATTTACTTGGCCACGCAAGGGCTAGACTGGGTGAGCGTTTTACTAAAGTACCAAAGCAATCAAAGAAATCATTTGCCCATTGTTTCAGTTAATCTTTATGTGTTGGCCATTGTGAAGCTTTACTTCTGAAGGGAATGTAAACACGGATTTATGAAAACATAGTTTAAGACAATAGGACCAAACGTAAATCTATTGGAACACCCATTGTTAGTCTAACGGACCATCTTTGTTGAGCTTAGATTCTGCTCCACATATTTCTGTTCAGCCTGTCGGCAACACAACATATATATATTTTTTTTAATTTTAAAGTTAAAAGTCTTTGAAAGTTTAAACCTGTGAGCAAGACCAACAGGTAGAAAATCGCATAGTGGTTTCTTGCTGCAGGGACTAGAGGGGGGAAAAAAGGCTGGGCTGATTTACACTGTCAATTTAATGTGGGCCATCATTTAAGTTCCCCTCTGGGGAAAACACTTTGGCTGGGGGCTGCAGAGATGTACACAGCAGACAAGGCAGAGGGAGGTGTTGCCACCTCAGTCAGAGAAAAAAGAAAAAAGAGGGTTGGATGCCAAAAGTGTCACAAACGTAGCTGGGAGCCCTGAGGGGATGACAGGGTGTTCAGTGACTTCTTCTGGAGAGGCCTTCCTCGAAGTCGTACCCCTAAGGAATTTGTTTGCACTACTGTGTGTACTGGGAAGCTGTAGGCTCAGCTGACAACTGGAAATAGAGAAGAAACAGAAGGAAGATTTAGCCAACGTTGTTTACTATCAGTTTATTATCCAACAGGTAGCTATGATTCTAAATGAGGCTCACTTTCAATCTCATATACAAGCTGTCATTGGGCATGGAAAAATTTTAACAACTGTTGTTTTATTACACAATCCAAGTTTAAAGTTGCATATAATGAGCTCTATAGATTTTATATAAGCTTCTGCTGTTGTTATCTATAAACATTTAAAGGGTATACGTCCTTAACCCCCCCCAAGCTCCATACAAGTTTGTGTTCACCTCCACAACATGAGGACTGATCATGAGATGTAAAACGGACCTTTCATATTCTACACAGGGAGTCATTTGGCTAAAATTTGCCTGTAACGGCCTTTTGTCCACAGTAACTACATTCGAGACCATAAAGATATCCCCATCAATGGTTTGTTGTTCCTTATACTACATACAATAAACCAGGTTCAAAGTTTACTCTCAGTAATGATGAGGATGTTTTCTTGTATCATGACTCCTCTCTCTTTCCACTAAAATCACGTCTCTTACAGCGACGATTCAAATACCAAAAACGGGAAATCAACCAACATCAGCAAATTATTGATACATACAAAATCTCTGAAACGACTCTATGACATCTGTTTTGGTGAAGATTAAATGAATTCAGAGAGAAAGCGTGGCTCCCTTCTGAGCACCACAAACTCTTGAATGGTTAAAAAAAGATCAAGAAATCGGTAGATTTTCCATTTGAACGCCTTTATACATTTACGCCGGTGTACAAGGGATCCATGTGACCATAGGATCTGTTTGCAAACAGGGCTTCAAATGACTTCTTGAGCATCCTGACGGACATGACATATAAATGCTCAGAGTGTAACAGATAGCAGAGGGAGTGATGCCCACTCCAAGAGAAAAACAGAGTGACTTAAATTAGGCCTCAGTACAGCTGGCCAGTATGACAGTGTTTTTCAGCCTGTCCTGTGACCAGTCCAGGCTGGGGTGGGTGATGGAGCAAGTTGGGAGGTTATAAGTGAGATCTAAAGAAGTATAATATTAAAACTTGTTTACACACGCAAACGCGCGCGCGTGCACGCACACACACACACACATGCTTTTGGGAATGTATTAGGACATTGGCATTGGTGGATCAAGCAAGCTGTGAAAAACTGAATTTAGATCCCAAGAAAAGAACATCTGCACAACATTACAAAACAACCTGTCGAAATACCCTAAAAGAAGTAATGACCATTCTATTTGCTCTGAAAAAAAGATTTCTTTCAAGAGTTTAAATTTGTGATTGTAAATGACAAAAGGAAAATAGCCATTTCTCAGGCTATTTCTCTGGTGCTTGCAGGACAGGACAGTCAGAATTACTCAGCAACCATGGTGCTGCAGATGTCCGGTTATATAACACAGGCCACTAAGTTGTGCACATTATCTGAAGCCACGATAAGAGAAAACAATGCTTTAGCCGGGTTATAGGGCCTTGTCAGTTTCCATATGACAGCCGGCGACTAAGTAGGTCATCATGCACTTCACTTAAACGCATTAAAATAAATTGAAAGCAAAGATTATTTATGTCTGTCTGGGTCTTCCCAAATGATATCAATGCTTAACAAACAAACTACTAGACAACTTTTCACAACTGCTCTCAGTCCAAGAGGCGTATAACATCTAAACCTCCATGGGACCATGGTTTAATTACTAGTATAACTCCTATTCATCGGTATGCTTTTCCCTCCAACTTTTCATGGTAAATAGTTTCTCGGGAGGAAATGTTGCTCAACTGTCCGGGCGCTCCCATGCAATACGAAAATATCTCACTTTGCTATTTAGTATTTCTTCTGCCATTATTTCCGGCAATATAAAAACGGGTTCAGTTTGACATTGTCATCCTACATCCTACATCAGGGGAAAGCGTTTTTCCACTTAATTCCTATCTATCGTATAAACAGACGGTTGATTTTCATAAATCACTAGCCGACTCTGCTCCAACCGCTAAACTTCCACAGGCCGATAGACAGGACGTGTAATGCCATGACAGATGATAGGTTAAAGTGGCTTTAATAAACAGCAGCCCAGGGCCACATAGCAGATACGTGCGAAGTGACAAAGAGACGTTATGAAAGAGCCACACATCAACGTCAAGATTCATGTCACAATGACATCCAGAACCGTTTTTATAATGAAGTATCGCTGACTAATTCTGAACTCTTTTAACCCATCCGGCACCGTTCTCGGGAGATTTAACGCTAGATGGAAATGATTTCAAAACACGTGAAGACCAAAGCTTTTATAAATCTAAGATGGTGTGTGCTTTTTTTTTCCTCTCCGCGCTATCTCACAACCTCAGTATCAGGGCATCAGTAGCGTCAAGCAAATGTGGATTTGTTTACAAAGCCGATTTGGTTGAGAACGTCATAACTAATTCGGAGAGCCTCGATCACATTATGTTACGAACGTGTGGTAGTATTTCCGTGAGATGCAACGAAGTTAGCGTTGAGCTAGCGTAAAACGTTTGGGAAACCGAGCCGACTTGTCAAGATAACCACTCATTTCACACGGCGGCGTAATGGCTCATACTCGATCCGTGAAAAACAAAAGCGGGCTCTAAATTCAGTTTCAAAACACACCCTTTGCTTTCAAATTGCCCAGCATTGAATTCATGAGAAAACACTCTTGGTGTATTATTATTTAGAGGGAGAAAAAAAAAGAAACTCACGTAGCTAGTCTAATTCAATTCTTCCATTGTGGACTGCCAGTATGTGTGCCACAGTCTGCCACATAGGAGCGGGGGAAGGCTGTACTCACCATGACTAAGCATTGTACGAGCCGATGTCGTGTTCAAAATAAGAGTCAGCCTCGGAGGGCGCACGACTCGCTCCCCGCTCACACAGGCGGGCAGCGAAAGGTGCCAAGAGGGACGAGGCTTTTGTTGTGAAGGAAATCTCAGAACGAGGATAGAGAAAAGCCACTTCTTGGAAAATCGCCTGAAAATGTGGAATTAATGTCACTCGCATCAGCCTGACCGACGTGGCGAACATTAACTAGGCCTAAGACTTACGTTGGGTTGATTCACGTAGGATACTCCCAAAAGTGGAACTAAACGTAAGTTACAAATAAAGTTATACATGGGTAATACAACCCACAACCAATGGCTAATTACTGGGGGGGGCAGGTTTAATGAACATTCACCGATACAATGATAGAAAAAAAAATCACAAAACCTGTGATGTTAAAGGCAAGAACAGCCCTGCTAATAGAGGTGGATTTCCTCTCATCAACCCCCAAAAACCCCCAAATCTTGGTGCATCTCACCTTGCGTCCTTAGTCAGTCAATAGTACATTCTCCGTTCATCTGGAGGGATTGCTCTCTCTCAATACGTCAGCCTACTGGAGTCTGCCGCCTCTGGGCAGGTGCTGAGTGCTGACACACTAATAAATCCCCAAC
>OMLC01091739.1:0-18462 GCA_900302585.1 Regalecus glesne | reverse complement strand
CAGTTTTCCTCAAACAGGCACTCAGCTCAAGAACATCGATGTCCTACACATCCCTTCTGTGCATCAGTAAATGCTCCATTTTAGTTTAACAGATTGATTTGCAATTCTTCCATTACCTCTCCATCAACGCATGTATGGAGAGGTAATCTTGGAGAGGTAGTCTTTGAAAAACACAAATCGTGCACATCAATTGTTCAGATCTGCATTTTCCTTTGGTCATGCAGCAGCTGAATCAGACTTCAGATTTAAACTGTTTAAGTCAGATTTCTTTCTAAAGGGAAACTCGACCACCGGCATGCCAGAGAGGTGATAATGGTAAATGGGCTCGTTCTTATATAGCGCTTTTCTAGTCTAGCAACCAAATCCAGTGACTCGGTTGTGACCTCCTTTAGACCTCTGTAATGTTTAGGTTGACATAAAGCCAGACATCATGAAGGCTTCTTTTTTTTTTTTACATTTACCAAGGGCCAATTTAATGCTTGACCTTATTGAGGATTTTGTCTGAAGGCCAACTGGACCAGACTCATCCTCCACCCTCACCTAACATATCTTTACCTTCACCAGTTTGGTCTTAAATAGTCTATATTTTTCAACCAGTAAATTTACTACCTGACTGGGGAAGGAGGACCAATTTCTCCAGTCACTTTTTCTGACTGTTGTCGACATGTTCTGCCTCTTTTGCACGCCAATATCTTTGAGATAAATATGCTCTGGCTTACATATAAGGATACCTGGTGGCTGATGTATCTGACTGCACAGCGAATACTCATCAGCGAATGTGTAAAACAATTAATATTACAAAAATGACAGTTTCCCCCTTGGATGTTTACTTTTCATGGATACGAAATGGACTGTCACTGGGAGAGGTGATGGGGGAGCTTCGGAATGGAAAACGTCATCCAGAGAAAATTTAGCCAATGACACAGCCGGTGTCTTTCTGAGGCTTCAAATCTGGCTCCTTCACCGGCTTCACCTCCTCTTCAGGTTTGGCTTTGGCCTGGAAAAAAACCAGTCGGACAGCAAAAAGATTGTTTAGAGAACTCAAACTGACTTATCATTGTGAACACAACTTTTAAAAGCCTTCTCTCAATTATTCTGAAGAGCACAACAGTAGAGGTCTGTTTCATGAGTCACTATCATACCCCATGTTATAAGGGTTGATATGGGCTTAGATGGAGCTTAAACCCATATAACCCACAGTGAGTTTAAACCCGCCGTCTCTGGCTTGTCAGTTCCTAAAGTGCGTGATCTACCACTGAGCTACTGCTCCCCCAAGAACTAGAGTGAAATAAAATGATCGAAACTCAACTGAACATTATGCATATAATTGGAAACCAAGATACTATTATTCATGTGCACATGTTGTGCATGGCTTGAAATGAATTTCCTAAAGAGTTGCAGCACCTTGTCGTTTTTAGCCCCCTTGGTCAGATCGAAGGTGGCATATACTTCAGAGGAGCACTGTTCACTGAGGGTCGGGAGCTCAAAGGCCACTGGCTCAGCCAGGCCATAGCTTGCCTTCAACTCCAGCTGGGGAGCCTCAGCTGGGACTTTGTGGAAGTATCTAGAAAACAAGGCAAAATTACAATTTCAGTCAAGAAATTTAAAAAAAAGAAAAGAAAAGGTGAGCAGCTGCAGCACCCATGAAGTAGTTAGGTGTTCAATGCCTTGCTCAAGGCTTGGCTTTTCTCCTTATTCTGCACATGTACCTCAATAAGCATGGCTCTGTGCTTTCAACTGGATATCCGCAAGAAATTCAGATATGGCTGTTCCCACTAATTTCAGCAAATCATCTTGTTTGGGGGCATATGCATTTATGTACCCTTTGCATCCATGCAAACACACCTACTTATCCCATACATGTGAATGTGTTTGGACTTGCTTCAAGACGCATACAATTGAGTGTATGTGTGTACACAAGTACAAATCTAAGTGTGTGTGAGCATGTGTGTCCTTGGAGGCTCACATGAAGCCGTTCTCTCTCTGGCACTTCTCCAGAGTGTTCTTGATGAGGGCACCCAGTTTGAGGAAGAAGAGCTGCTCTGAGGGCTTGGCCGTGCTGCCCGGCCCTTTGGTTTGCCGGTACTCTTTACACAGGGCTTCAGCCTGGGAGTAACCTGAACGGGGATGTAGTCAAAGTAATGCAAGAAATACATGAGAAAAAATAAAAAGCAAGAAAAAGGAAACTTTAAAAAGAAAGGTGCCTTACAACTCCTCACAGACAGGCTAAAATTGAAGCCTCAATCCTCTCATTGTGAGGCAACAGTGTCAACCTGATGCCCACTAGGTCACTAAAGGGAACAGTGTATAAGCAAATGTTAAGTCCCAGGGGAACTTACACTTTTCAGCTTCCTGGAGAGATCTGATAGCTTCTCCACACTTGTCACTGGCCAGCAGAGTCTGCCCATGATAGCAGTATGCCTGCCAACAGAATTAACAAGCACAATAAAGATACATAAGAGTCACATGGCTAATCAGGCTTATGTGAATTCTCTTTTCATTCTTCTTTAAGAATTATTAGAAAGATAAAAATGATAAAAATGTTAATATTAATCTCGATGTAAGAATCAATCTGGGAGAAGCATCAATTAGAATGAGAAGGCATACAAATGTCCATTGACTCACATAAGCCATGTAAAAGTGCTGCTTCAGCTGAAGATACTTCCTCCACTTGCTGCTGCACTCTGGCTCCAAAGTATTTAGTGTGTGGTCTGTGTGAGATAAATATTAACTTCAATTTTCTAATTGTTTCTTATATCACACAAGAGTACCATGAAGTAAAGAAGGAATGATTTATAAAAAAATAAATGTGGCACAGTTGTTGATAAGTCAACACAAATGCTTAAATTTCAAATACTTCAAAAACTGACCGGCTTTTTGATAGAAGTTTGCAGTCTCGAATGCCAATGCTGCAATGAGTGTGGCATTATGCTTCAATTCAATTGCTCTGGCAATTGTCACTGTAGAATGGAAAAGAAAGAGAATTCATGAGTTAAAGAGGCATTCATTGATTAATTCATTAATCTGCAATACCTTAATAATCCAGCTCAGGCTTACAGAGAACTGAAGTCTATTCTAGCCCTCTGCTGATCAAACTGAAAATAAAGACGTAGGACCAATTATTATTCTTAGTCTTAAAAATGAGTAAAGAAGTTTAAAATAAAAAAAAAACCTAGATACATTAGTTTCTTTAATTTCTTGGCAGCAAATGGCCCCATGATGAATGGGAATTGTGTGAAAAGCAAACCTAAGCAACAACGTCAGCTTGGTATGCCTGCCTTATCACAAAATGATGGCTACTGTCCAGCTTTTTAATAAAATAGGGCTACTGAGGCGTTAAAGGCTGAAACTACCTTCCTGTGCCTCTGCCTGGCACTGGATAATGTAAGCATCAATCACTCTGGGCTCCAGATCTCGGCCTTTCTCAGCAGGGGTGATGAGGCGAGGGATGTGGACCTCCTGAAGGAAACATTGATAGGGAAGTCATGTTCAGTCAGACTCCTCCCATTCAATATTTTGAAAAATGCAAATAAATATAGAAAAATACAGCTGTATACATTTAATTTAACAAGGGGGACATGTGATTTAGGGTCAAATTGTATCCAACCTTGATTAATATGCCATGCAGCTAGTTATTCTCAATATACAGGTATTGGTGATGAACATCATGCCATCTGATGAGACACCACTCATTATTATTTAGGGAAGATATGTGATGGTACTTTTCTGAAATTCTTTGTGTGGCGACATCCTCCCTACCATTTACATGAAATGTTGCCCCAATGCCAGAGCAATATAGTGGCAAAAATATTCATTTACAGACCCAAGTGCTACCATGACAGATATAAGACAGTTCCTCCAAGCATCAGGATAAATACCCCTGAGACCCACTTATGATCCAAGAAACAATTATCAGGGTTACAGAACCAGAACTACATCCCATGCTGACTTCTCGATAAAATTTTAGAGGTATCAATCCTGTGTGTTGGGCATCTTTCTCACCTTAAGATATTTGAATATCCCAGCAGCTACCTTTAAGCTTCGATGGACTTCTTTTGCTTCAGTTTCTGTTATGCTGTGAAAAAGCCAAACACTCCATTAGATATTATAATGTTAATACCCCTGGTAAGGATTCAATGTGATGCCATGTCCCAGCAAGAATCTATCAAGAACTCAAGTTCAACACGTTATGCAAGTGATCGGCATAATTAGATTAACAAAGAGATACGAAAAATGCAAGACATACTTCTCCTTTCCTGCTAGTCTTGAGGCAAACTTAGTGTACCAGAGGGCAACGTTGAAAACCATAGAGATTAGTTCAAAGATTGCATCCTGTTGGGAACTTTGAGGGTAAGAGAGAGAGGAAATCAATAGAGAATGAGACATTCAAAGAGATTAATACAAGCCATGTGGACAACATTAACATAAAGGACTGACACATAACATTTGGTACAGGTTCTTTTTGCCTATAGTTTTGGCTGTGATGACACCTGCTTTGAATCTTAAAAGATTTTGATTTATTGTCTTCACCTTGGTGCGTTTCCTTGTATGGTGTCAGTCCATTTGAAATTCTGGAAGAACCTTAGTTTGTTCTCCTGTGTGGTTCCATCCAAGGATACAATGAAGCCTGTTGTATTGTAAACAAATCAATCAAAAGCTAGCACCTTGTTAGTGTGAACACAAAAATGACCAAAGGGTAAAAAAATGTTAGAAGAAAAAAGAAGCAGAACAGATAGTTTATATCGATTAACAAACATTCAAATCAGTAGTAAGAATCTACTTTAGGAATGCACTCATAAACCCTTATGTTTGACCATTACAGCAAGCAGACAAAACAAGTTAGGAATTTATATCTAATGATGTGGAAGAAAAAACAGTTATACTGATGTAGCGTAATAGATGAACATTTTTAAGTCGAAATAAAATCATTACTGGGCATTATTATTCACATGGAAGACTTAACTGATTAGCTACTATTGAAAATTACCTTGTAGGAGAGAGAAGTAAGCATCTGTGGCATTTTTCATGATCTCGGGGTTACAAGTGACATCAGTGAACATTTCCAGGAGCCTTGCCCTGGTTGTCCTCAAGTCACTGAGCAAGGGAAACGGTAATCAATCAATATACAGCCTCCCTTTAGACTGCTGTGTTAATCTAAGTCCTCCATCACCCAACAACCCTTAGTGGAAAAACAGATGTTTTTTGAGTCACAGCCACCCAAAATAGTGTGACAACATTTCACTTCAATATTATGGTAGACCACCCTTCCTTCTGAGTTATGCTGTCCCATTATTATCTTCATCATCATCATCATCAATGTTGTTGCCACATCCATACTAACTCGGATGAAGGAAAAAAATACTACTCAATAGTGTGAACGGCCAAAACTGAGCTTTTCAAAAGCACTGATGTGTAACTATCATATGATCAGTGTAAAGCTGCCAACTAATTTTGCTTGTGCATACCCATTAGAGGAGATTTCAGAGTTTTTCTATTGTTTCAGAGTTTCAATGTGAAAGGAAAACTTCTTGAAAGTGATCAATAGACATACTTGCATATCTTATTGGCAGCAGGACTAGCTGCAACTCCATAGAAATTGAAGGAAACTGGTGCTGTTGCCTTCAGTGGATTTCTGTGAAACCAATGAGTCATCCTGTCTTTTGAATGAGGACACAAAGTACCTGAGAGAGATGAGAACCAGTTTAATGAGTAAGACATTCTTCATTGTAGGAAATTATTCTCATGACACACATGAAGAGAGGCTAGCCACACAAATGAAACGTTTAAGAGATGACTTGATGATGCATGCTCAACAAACCAAATGGATGAGATTAATACTTGATGTGGAAGCAACAGAAAAGAACATCAACTACTAAACGAAATAGCCAGGGTAGCTAAACCATTGATCATCAATTATACGACGTGTTAGCTATAGCGCAGGAAGCCTGACGTCTTTACACATCTGTGGCCCAGACGCTATCCTATTTGATGTTGTTACTTTATCAATTATCCAAAATAGTAAACCTCTAAGGATTGGGAGACACAAGCGACGGCAATGGCAAGAAAATAACAAATTTAGCCCGGTGTGGACGAAGGCGTCCATTACGTAAGCTATACTAACCCGCAGCTAACACGCAGCTTTTCTGGCAAACTTAAACAATGTAATTTTTAAATAAAATTATAAATGAAGTATATGAATCAATAAATACACCTATAGCTTAAAATGACACGAGATTAATCAGTTATTGTCACCTAGCGCCGCTGCAGAACATAGAACTGGGCTCCCTCTGGAGAACTTGACAAATAGCAAATTTACTTCCGCAAATAAACAGAAAGGACGCACAGGCTCTTTAAAGACGTCCGACCAATCGGAACGAAAGCTGTTTTATACGTCATTGCGTACGTGTCTGCAAACATACGTAAAGCGCGGGAGTTTTGGTTAACGAACCCGGACAGAGATACAACTCTGGTAGGTTTCACTAGATTCCCTCTTCAAACATGAGCACAATCCTCCTCTGTTGTCTTTTCACGCATCGACATTCAATATTTCATATCGCTGTTTTAAAATGGTGAAGGTGAACCTCGACACAATCCGTGCTCCCGGTTGACGTTAGCGGGCTAAGGTGAAGAGCAAGCTAATGCTAAATATTTCAGGGACTCATCGACGCTGTGTTGATCTCAAGTTTGGTTTCAAATGACTGGATAATACAAAAACAGCTATTAAAACATTTTTGTGGGCGAACTGTGCCAAACTTGAAGGGATATTGAGCTGTTTAATTCAAATATTGACGTATTTAAAGTTCGGCCTCTATAAACTGTCGTGAAAGGGGGACCTGTTCGGTTAGAATACAGAATATTATTCATGAAGTACACGTACGAGGAATTTTCCTCGGTGTTAAAATGTGTTGTATTTAAAGGATACGTATGATTTGCCCTATAAAAAGTAATTGATAAATAAAATAAAGTAATCAGACTATACACGCATCGGTAAGTGAGCATAGCTGCAACCTCACTGAAGAAGTACAATTTTGCGTATAAATAAACTGTTTTATGGAGATAATTCAGTTCAACGGACATTGTCTAGAATCCTCTGACTTTCTGTTTACCTAACCCCAGTCTCACCGGATTTTGCTGTTTAATTTGTTCACCAAGGCCTCCTATTTTCCTATGTTAGGACTTCTGATATAATCAGACTCCAGGGAAATGGCGATGAGAAGTGAGACCAGAGTTGAGGGAGCAGCCGCAGCAGTGGTAGAAGAAGAGGAGAACTATGGACCCCAGCTGTTGAGCAGATTGGAGGTGCTGTATTAGCATTTGACAGTTCGAATCTGCCGCTGTTGAGGGAGCAGGGTGGCCGAATTATCAAGGATAAACTGTATGGTAACTGCAAAACCCTGGTTGGCAGCATCTGGTACCTCCTGTCCATACCACTTCTCCTCAACCTGACCCCTAGTCTTGCTACATATCACAATGTCATCCACTTATACTATAGTCCACAGACACTCCTGCCTGATCTTGTCTGTCAAACTTTCCATCACCATTGCAAACAAGAAAAGCCTCAGAGCCCATCCTTGATATGACCTCACCTCTACCTTAAAACCATCCCCTGTATCCCGGTTACTCCTCTACCCTGTTAATTCACTTGGGTGAATGCTGCCTGTTCTGATTCATGATGTTTCTCTCTACAGCAATGTGGCATCAGTGCTAGTGACATCAAGAAGATGGAGGATGCTGGGTTCCATACCATCGAGGCAGTGGCATATGTCCCCAAGAAGGAGCTGCTTAACATCAAGGGGATCAGTGAAGCCAAAGCAGACAAGATTCTGGTAAAGAGGGGATGGTAATCTTAATGTCCTTGTTTACTTCGTTAGTTCTGAGTGAATTAGGGGGTCAAGTCCATATTTTGCAGATGGGAAATCATTTCGGTAACCCATGTCAGAATCTGTTCATAAATGGTTGGTTAATATAGTTGTGTTCCACTCTGGAAGAAAGTTTTTTGGTATCTGCCTTTTTGAAATAATTAATGTGTCGGCTGTTGAAATGCTGTTTTTTCTGGGTATTCATAATTGTTGCCAAATATCTTGAGTTCCCAGTACAAAGTAGCTAGAGAATATGGACACAATGCTCCCCCTCCACAGGCTGAAGCTGCTAAACTGGTGCCCATGGGCTTCACCACAGCTTCAGAGTTCCACCAAAGGAGAGCTGAGATCATCCAGATCTCCACAGGGTCCAAAGAGCTGGACAAGCTTTTGCAGGGTCTGTAGTTCTTTAGTATACAGGCCATGAATCGCATGGTGAATTTTGCAACATGTGATTTCCTCTCAAGTCACAAGCAAAATCAATGCCAGATCACATCTGTTTATCGTTCTCCCACATTGAGCCTACCTATACTATCAGTATTTTGATGATTGGATTTCTTCACTTCCCATGTTTTAAATACTGCCATACTCCACCAGGTGGGATTGAGACGGGCTCCATCACAGAGATGTTTGGAGAGTTCCGGACAGGAAAGACACAGTTGTGTCACACCCTTGCTGTCACCTGTCAGGTACACTTGGCCTTCTAGAGTTATGTTTTTTCTTCTTTCAAAGGGTCGAATTTTTTTTAAAATTCCTACCTTAAGTCGTGGTGCAGAAAGACATAACAGCTGTTTTAGTGCTGCCTCCATCTGTTGAAATCAAAATCTTAGTATGAAGGCCATCCTTTGTCAACATGAAAAAAATACACCCACTGGTTTAGAAAAACTCTTCTTTTGCCTGATCACCAGCCAATCTCAAAATTCAGCACTCTATTTTATCCTGAAGTCTCAAGGTTTTGCCAGCAATGGAGATTATTTAGGCAGGAAACAGGCATGTTCAGAAACTTTCCGCCTTTTGTTCATAGCCCATGTTAATTTCCTAACCTGAAGATTTTTGTGATCCTCACTCGATTCTGTTCCTAGCTGCCCATTGACCAGGGCGGTGGAGAGGGAAAAGCTATGTACATTGACACAGAGGGAACCTTCAGACCTGAGAGACTTCTTGCTGTAGCAGAGAGGTGAGTTGGCTACTCCAATTTCTTCGATGTAGAAAAGCCCTAGTAGTCATCGGGCACGGCTGGACTTCATAGCTGTTATTTACTAATGGAAAAATATGGGAAATGAAGTTGGTAATTTCTAGGTTTTGAAGTGTTTATGAATTGCACAAACAGAAAATAAAGCAAATCTGCCTTCAGTCCTGAACATATCAATGTTAATGCATTTGTATTGATGTTGATGTCATTTTACACATCATGGTATTAAGTGTTGGAAAGGGTAACATCTAGCTACTGATGATCACTGCTCAGAGGATGGTCCTATCATGCAACATTGTACACAAAAAGCTCAAATCCATTCATGAAATAAAGGTTTGGGGAAAAGTTTGCAGTTCTGAAATATAAAATGTGCTTGTTCTGAACTGCCAGTATCTTCAGAATACCCTCTGACCCGTTTCTGCCTCATATTAGATATGAACTGGTAGGCAGTGATGTGCTGGACAATGTGGCATATGCGCGAGCCTTCAACACGGACCACCAGACACAACTGCTGTACCAGGCTTCTGCCATGATGGCTGAGTCCAGGTCCGTCACAGCCGGTTCCACCCACTCGCCTCACATTTTCACCATATTTTTAGATTTTTACTCACCAATATTTAATTTGTGAGAATCTGATGTTAGAGATAATCCAGATTATGAGCAAATCCCTTAAATTAGTTGCCAACTCCACTTGCTTTCCTGCCTAGGTATGCCCTGCTGATCGTGGACAGTGCCACAGCACTCTACAGAACAGACTACTCAGGGAGAGGGGAGCTATCAGCACGGCAAGGACACTTAGGGCGCTTCCTGCGGATGCTGTTGAGGCTGGCAGATGAGGTAGGTGGCAAGTATGCTGCATTTAAGCAAGTAATTATACCTGCAGTATTTACTTTCTTTTTTTCCAGGAGTTGAGAAGCACGAGGTGAGGAATCCAAGACTTGATGATTTCACTTTGTGTATATTTTTCATTTTGCTTGGCCATTCATCCCTTCACACAACAGTTTGGTGTGGCCGTAGTGATCACAAATCAGGTGGTGGCTCAGGTGGATGGGGCTGCCATGTTCTCTGCAGATCCTAAGAAGCCAATTGGAGGAAACATTTTGGCACATGCCTCCACCACACGGTGAGAATGCATTCCCAGTTTTAGGGTATGGTAAATAATTATAGAGAGCATGCTTAAGTTAAATTAAAGTCCCTTTATAGGCCATACAGTGTAGTGTGGAGAAAGTATGGAAAGGAAACATTTTCTTTGCAGCTACATACTCCACCTGCTTATTTCACTGATTTGTTAAGCCCATCTTTGGTTTGTGTTTATTTTGAATGGAAACCTGCATACATATGGTCCTCCATTACCATCAGTTGGTGTGCCACATCATTCAACACTGATGCATCACGGGGAAAATTGTACAGTTTGATTGCCTCTACTACTAATAGAAATGATTGAGATCTAAATCCCAGCACTTTTTAAAACTACTCCTCTATTCTAGGTTGTATCTGCGGAAGGGCCG
Organism: Regalecus glesne; assembly: GCA_900302585.1. NCBI lineage: Eukaryota > Metazoa > Chordata > Actinopteri > Lampriformes > Regalecidae > Regalecus > Regalecus glesne. Next base: position 7,903 of record OMLC01091739.1, on the reverse strand, counting down.
AGGAGAGACGAGGATATGTAAAATCTACGATTCACCATGCCTTCCTGAGGCTGAAGCCATGTTTGCTATCAACCCTGATGGTGTGGGTGATGCCAAGGATTGATCAGATGCCATATTAGAGAGAAGTTGGTGAACTTTGCCATATTGCACCCTCCTTTGTCTAACTGCAGGGTTATAGACTTTTAGATGTGCACCCACTTAACCACTTCCTCACAATGCGCAAGAAATAACGGCAATCAAGGAGCTGAAGGCCACTACCACTTGGATTGTACATGAACTTGGACTGGGTTGTTGGGTAAAGCAGACCTGACTGACAAGATAGAAAGTGTGAATTATCTTGGACAACAGCAATTCATAGCAAGGTGGGACATTTATGGTTTCAAGCTGACTGGAGACCATGGGCTATGTCACTATTGCATAGTTGAAAAGAAAAAAGTACATTTAATTTTATAATGGTCTCCGTGGGGTGTCTGTCATCCAGTATTTGATTTTCATGTTTATTTTGAGAGAATGCTGCTGAAATAAGCAGCATAAAGAGACAAGTTGACCATTCATGTTCCTCCATAATAGCTATCATTATTTTGCCTGTGGTTTTGATTGGAAAATTAATTCAGACCAATTTAGCTTTTCCCTTTCATTTATCCAGACCAGTCCTCTCTGTATATAACCTTTGTGTAGAAGTAATAAATTAAGTTTTATTTCAGTGCACTTTTGAAGGGGGAATGTTCTTTCTCGTGATCTTTGCCAATTGGTGGAGTAACAGTTGTATTTCAGTAGCAGCAGAATTTTCCCAAGCGACTGTTGCATACAAACAAATCTCCAGCTCGTAGGATCATGTACAAAAACGGACTTTATTTAGCACTAATAAGGTGTCAATGTTAAGTGCAGCCTCGTCATTCTGAACAGGAGCAGTCAGATTATTTTTCTTCTTTGGAAATATTCCAGAATGACATCAAAGTCAGGTCTGTATGAAGAACACACATGAATCTCAAACCAAAGACAACTTCTTCATAAAGATCATTATAAAACATAAGCGCACTCGGATTACATGTTAATGTTGGCTCACACACTGTATCTTCTCTAGAAAGGATGAACAAGGAATGTAGAACATCTCACAGGTCAATGGCAGATAATACAGTGAAAAGGGAGGAAATCTAGATATACTTAATACAAACCATGCATATTCAGTGATAACGGACTTCAGTTGGGAATGATTGGTGAGAGCGGTCCAGGGCAATTACCTTGTACCATGTCAGGAGAAACCAAGTTTAAGTTGAGACTGGATTGGTGGGACCATTCAGGAATTATCCAGACTGATTTACTGATCAAACTAATGGGACAGTGGTCAAATCGCCTTATGGCTACAGTGTTGGAATGAGCTAGCATGGTCACAAATAAAGGTGAATCAGTTCAACTGAATCAGAGGTTCATTCAGAAACATTTCGTCACTCAAACAAGTGACATCTTCAGTCTGAGCGGACTGCAGCATCCCCACCCTTAGAAACAATACAGCGATACCACACAACAAAAGGCTGGCTTCATATGCTAGTTGGTCATTGACTGCACATTCAGTGGTAATGAGTACTATTCACAGAGGACTATGGAATATTTGCAATCACAGCCTTGTAAGATGATGACTGATGTATTCTCAGGCCCCCACCCCTGTTCAAGAATGGTCCTTCCTTCTTAACATAAATGGCCTCTAACTCCTCTGTCAAACCAGCGTTCCTCCCATCAAGGATGTGAACATCCTCATCTTTGAAAGAGTGTCCACTAGCCTGTAGATGGGTGTAGACCTCCGTGTTAGGCCAGGACTCTGGTCTAAATGAAATGTTTCTGAATAAACGTCTCATTCAGTTGAACAGATTCACTTTTTTGCGATTCCCTGACCTGGATTATTGACCATGTATTGAGCTAGGGTGGTGTTACTCTCCACACAATGGCAATGTACTCAACATATTCAAATACAGTAGTAAAATGAGAGGCATGCCACCATCAAGAGAACTATTTTTGTTAATGAGAAGATGATTTTGAACATGCTATGGAGTACAGGCCAAATATATCTTCCCCCGACGCCCTGAATCACCAATGTAAATAAATCCAAATGTTTTAATAGGGACAGTGCATATGAATGAACATTAAGAGTCATGTAACTATGCCAGATTTAACCACTAGTCTAATTCTCACCTATTGTCCCAAATGGTGTTGCATAGCTAAGGAGGTAGGGTGGTCATCTTATAATTTTGATCCCCACCCCCCTGTAGAAATTGTTTTGAAGTGTCCTTTAGCAAGACACTGAACCCCTAACTGCTCAACCCTTGTGATGGGAATGGCAACCTGTCCAGGGTGTGTCCTGGCCTTTCGCTCATTGAGCTGTGGGATAGGTTCCAGCACAGACTCTGTTAAGGGTTCGGTGTCTTGCTCAAGGACAGACATGCTTTATGAAAGAAAAAAACCCAGGAATTTAACCACCAATCATCTGATTCTCCGCCCTACCTCCTGAGCCATGCTGTCCCTCATAATACAACAAATACCCTCCCCTGCAAAGTTTCCCTAAATACTGCATTATTCACTCCTAAATTCCATCTCTCTTGGCTGACACAGTGCCACAGTATTACAACCATGATTCTGGATCAATATATCTCTAGTATGGAGTCTTGGGTACAAGTGACTCAATAATTTTGTGATTTCCCCCACAAAATGTTCATTAAAAACCTGAAATTATTTATTCACCACCAACACAGCTCAGAACAGCTACAAATCAATAATCACTTTCTATACAGTTCAATCGGGTTTAAGAAACCTGCTCCTACTTGCTTCCAATTCAATATGTCATATGTTTATTCTGATACAGACGACATAAAAATGAATCCCTTCAAATTCAGTTCCCATGACACCACATAAGCACTTGACACACACACAAACACACACACAGTCCACAAGTATTTCAACTGCTAAACAGGAGAAATCAAATCTTTCAACTTGGAAAAAAAATCCAATAAGCGCAAAGAACTACGCTGTGTGGGTAATCTGTTGGATTAACGAATCAGTGCTTCAAAAATAGACTGAAGTGCAAATTGAAAAAGAAGGATTATAATTCTTAAAGGATGATAATAAATAGATATTTCTTAAATTAGAGCAACAAAAAATATCCCAACTGCAAAATTAGTCACATAAAAAGCTGCAATAAATAAACATTTCCAAAACTCACTCCATAGTCACCACAGTGAGAGGAGATCAACATGCTGTGTTGAGGGCACACCATAACATAATGGATGATCACGGATTGACAGGGTAGCGAGACAACCTGATAAGTCTACTGGGCCTCACCGGTGGGCAGGGAGTCAGTTGCTTTGTCAGTTAAGACCCTAAGCTCCGCCTCCAATTTAGCAGCATCATCATCATCCTGGAAAATGAAAGGAGGATAGGTCGAAAGTCATTAGTGAAAGTGCACTAGGGTTGCACTGATTGAGAAAAATAGATGTAAATTATGATGGTGTGTATGGTAAAAATGGTTTCAGATGTGATTCGGAGGCAGTAGCACTGACAAAAGACAGGAGGCGAAGATGTAAAGGACAGGATGGGGTTAAAATGGGTGATTTGCAGGGGTGACCCCTAATGGGAGCAGCCAAACATAGTAGTGGTTGTGTCATTCTTGGGAGTATTCTGCTGCTGTGCAGACATCCCAGCTGATAAAGAACTTATTACGATGGAAAAAAAACCTTTTCTTTTCTATGTTATATCTCATAAATCAACACTAGTACCACATTTTCTCCCCCTGAGGTTTTCAACAGCTGTGTGGGGGAAACTAAAAAAAGGGCGAGTTTACGGGACTTCTGGTGAACATTGTGCAAATGGGGCTGGTTAGTATCAGCAAAGTTAATGGTGTTGACTTCTTACCTCATTGGACGTTCTGGGCATCTTCACAGCCTGCTTCATCCAACTTCTCGCCATAGGGATGTCCCCGAGCTCCTTGTGACACTAAGAGTTACAAATGAAATGACTTGAGTCACTTTGGCAGGGCAGCGGTAGCTCAGAGGCAGTGCACACGCTGGGGGAACTGACAAGCCTGATGCTGCGGGTTCAAACCAACCACAAGAGGTCAGGAAGGCCATCCGGCCTTAATCCTCTATGGTGAATCTAAATCTGTGTCCATCCTGTATATTCTATTACATTATATATTCTCTCAGATGTGACTGTTCTGGCCTAAATCAGATTACTGCCCTGTGCTGTGTGTACACATCCATTACCCAGAGATAAATTCCTGTGACAACTTCATTACAGGGTGAATTGGATTCATTACCTTAGCGATGAAAAGTCTCAGGGTCCTGGTTAAAATGGGGTTGAGTTCCTCTGTCTGAAATAACACAAGGTGTGGGAAACACAGGTATTGATTAGCACAGTGTCTTTTAACAGAACCAGTCATAAAAACTGTGGAAATAAGAATGAAGCTAGCCAAGACCTCAGAGTCTTTAATGATGCTCAATGCCTTGAGGAAGTTTTTCAGAGCGTCATCGAGGGTGGAGCTGGGTGGATGCTGGTAAAGAGCAGCCATGGCCTTCTTCTCCAGCCAGCCCAGGGTGGCTACCTATAGATTTACAGCACACATGCTTAAATAACATCCTAAAGGAAGGAGGTGTGTGACCTTTTGACCCCAGACGGGCTGTGTAAAGGAAACTTCAGCTCCTGCAGGTGATGCTTTGACCTCTGCAGTGGCCAAAAGCGTCGATGCTACACTAAGACCATGAGCAACTAACAGTGAAAAGGGAGGATTTACCTCATAGGACCATCGCCCGAGCAGGTAGAAGCACAACGGGTCGTTGTCTCTGAGGGCGATCGCTTGGTCCAGGTGCTCCTATGTGGAAAAGGCTGGTTAAATTCTGCAGGCAGTGAAGGTATAAAATAAAACAATGGCCAGGTAAAGTGTCTTGCTAAATGACACTTTAACACCTTTTCTGAAGGACCCGGGGATCGAACCACCAATCTTCTGATCACTAAACAAACCTGCTCTACTTCGTGAGCCATGCTGTCCCCATGGATGTATAAATGTATGATCCTCATGAATGTATTTTCTCTGTCTTTAGCTTCTCGCCTCAAGTGTTTCCCTCTTTCCAACCGTTGCGACATTTCCTGTGGGGCTTTCTTATGATGTGATCAATATGGTGGTGCATTGCACTCAGAAATCTTTTTCTTTATTTCAATTTTAATTATTTAAAAAAAGCATTCTTATACTTTTCATTTTGTATACCTCGGGTAATTCAAGCTAATTTTTACTTCATTTTATTTGAACCCTAAAAAATATATACTTATTTATTTTGATTAACTAGCATGAGATCATTCAAGGCATTTTCTTATTTAATTCTTTAACATTTTTTTTCAGAATTTTAGATACATTTTTCTTTTAATTAACTCGTTTGAGATCATTTGAACTATTTTTTTTTCTTATTTTTAAAAATGTAATTACTTCTTATATTTTACTTTCACTTTTTAAGTTTGATGATCTTGCGTGAGAGGTTTCAAGCTAATGCACCGCCATAGGTCAAGGAGTCGAAGCTCAGTCTGCTCTGGTGCTCATGGTTTGTCCCTGTGAATAAGAGAACATGGCTGCGTGTCACCTTTAGTATGTGGCTGCTCTTCAGTTTGCCGTGCATGGTCTCGTACTGCGAGGTGAGTCCTGTAAGCACAGCAAACCTGGACCAGAAAAAAAATCAAAAGGTCTGATATCAAGATATTGCTGAGCTGCATGAGTCGTTTTGCCTTCATGCTTATGCAAAATGTTAACGTGTGCTGCAATATCAACGTCTCACCATTTGTGGCATTCTGCATTCAGGCCATTTTTCTTCAGTGCGTTCTCCGCCTCCTCACGACCTGCGTACGCGATTCAAAAGCTTCAAGTTAATTCATCCATCCATCCATCCATCCATCCATCGGCAACTGCTTATCTGAACTTGGGTCACAGGGTCATCCTGGAGCATATACAAGCACTCATGGGGTGAAAGGTGGGGAAACACCCTGGACAGGTCACCAGTCCATCACAGGGCAGAGCAGTTAGTGGAACAATGCCCTGCTTCTCTACAGGTGCCAGGATCGAACCGTCCTATTGCCTGACCTACCCACTGGTCCATGCTGCATCAGGTCAGGGTTCTCTTTTATTCTATGTACATGAATGTATTCAAGAGAAATTCTCCAGAAAACTAAACAACCTTTTCATAATTGCACGTGTACATTACCCTGTTCTGCGTAGCCTCTCTTTTCCTGCTTGTCCTCTGTGGAGTCATACATGTCTTTGTAGGCTCGTGCCAGCCGCCACAGGAACTCCCTGCTGTCTCCGTACTGATGTCAAGGACACAGGGAACAAGATCAGGCGTCACTGTAGAGTGTCCACATGCAGGCAAGTGGGGTGCACACCAAACTGCAGTGAGCATGTGACCACACCACATAAAATGGTGCCACAACAAAACGGTGGTATCAATATGATAGTGAAATTAGATTAATTCAAATTAAGGCTCTATTCCCTTTTTTTTCTGCAGGACAGTGAGAAAACTGCGTGAATGGCGTCGAGCAAAAAGCTTTAAGTTTTAGCCCCATGTGTTGCCTCACCCCTTGGTTTAAGTTGGATAAACTAGATTAAGTCCAGCTCTGGTGCACAACTTCTCCTCCTCACCTGTGCTCTGTTGGCCAGTAGCAGGCGGAAGCCATCTGCTTTTAAAGTGGCATCACCCGTGTGCAGGATGTCACTCTGAGCCAGGAGGAGGGCCAGCTCTCCGCTGGCGACCTCAGTCACCAAATCAGGACTCTCCTCCTGTAGCTCCTCTTCCTCCCTCTCCTCTTCCTCCTCCTCTCCTTGTGAGTCTTCCTGGCGTAGGGTGAGAACAGTAGCACAGCTCTTCTCCTCCTCTTCTTCAGACTCTTGCTCGGGGTCGGGCTCCTTGTCGCCTTCGTCTCTGTCTGTGTCGTGATCCGTGTAGTCGGATTCGGCGTAGGCAGTGGAGTACCTGAAATGAAGCAGATTATACTTTTTTAGATCAGGTCCAATTTAGTCATCGAGTCCCGTGTGTGACATGCTGGGCAAAAACAGTGCACAATCAAATTGTAAATGTATTCAATCTAATGGAATTAAGTTTTATTCAAACAATCTGATTTTTTCCTTGTTTTGTACATTAGTGACATTACATTCCACTCCATTATTTTCACTGGGAGTGATGAAGGACAGAATTAGGAACCAGTATATCAGAGGAACAGCTCAGGTTTGGATGGTCTAGAGACAAAGCCAGAGAGACCAGACTGAGATGGTCTGGACATGTGTGGAGGAGAGATGCTGGTATACTGGGAGAAGGATGCTGAATATGGAGCTGCCAGGCAAGAGGAGAAGAGGAAGACCAAAGAGGAGGTTTATGATGTGGTGAGGGAGGACATGCAGGTGGCTGGTGAGACAGAGGAAGATGTAGAGGACAGGAAGAGATGGAGATGGATGACCTGCTGTGGTGACCCCTGATGGGAGAGGCTGAGAGTAGTAGTAGTAGTAGTAGTAGTAGTAGTGGTAGTAGTAGTAGTAGTAGTAGTGGTAGTAGTAGTGGTAGTAGTAGTAGTAGTAGTAGTAGTAGTAGTAGTAGTAGTAGTAGTAGTAGTAGTAGTAGTAGTAGTAGTAGTAGTAGTACTAGTAGTAGTAGTAGTAGTAGTAGTGGTAGTAGTGGTAGTAGTAGTAGTAGTAGTAGTAGTAGTAGTAGTAGTAGTAGTGCAGTAGTAGTGGTGGTAGTGGTAGTACTTAAAGAGCAAGTAACACAGACAATAACAGACCAAAATGCAAACAAGTCAAAAAATATAAGTTGTTGTAGAACACCATTAAATCATATTCAGACAATTAACTTGCACATTGTCTTGCTTTTTTCACCTCAAACCTTAT